>JAHZMZ010002893.1:0-20910 GCA_027743805.1 Lepidocyrtoides sp. E14 | reverse complement strand
TGTAAATTTATGTGACAGTGACAAGAAAAGCTACTTGATATCGCAAAATGCAAAAATAAATAACTTTAAAAAATCATTAAAGTTCTAAAGAAAAACTTATGAAAGTGTTCATACTTATGGTACCGGCATTTTTTATTTAAAGTGTTCGGTGAGATCATCGATTTTGTTGTCAGCATCTGCGTTTATAGTATATACGTGATGTTGCAATGCAGAGATTTTATCTCTTTACCTATTGTAGCCGTGGATGAAAATATAGAGTAAGCTATATACGTTGCAGAGTTGCGGGTTTTACACCAAATGCCCACAATTTCATAAATAAATGCATCGCTTCTCTCTATGTAACACTGCATATCTATCTGATTTTAAACTGTTTACGGAAAACTCTGGATTATTGCATTGTTTGTTGAAAAGAAAATGATGAAAATAACTGGAACAAGGTGGTGTGTAGTGGTGGAACTGCACTCAAAGTCGGTCTGCCTGCACAGATACTACAATATTCATGTTTCATGAATGTACATATTTCTACTATTATGGTTTCTAGTCAGCTCGTCGCGTTAACTTGTAGCTTCATTCTGATATTCATTTCAGCTTTTCTCAATTCAACAAAGCTAATTCGTTTATGTGCGATGTGTACCACTTATACTACGAATGCCTCGGCTTAGGCAACTGCCAAACTTTTATAAGGGGAAAAATCCATAAGATGTTGGTACATTTTCTGTTTATGTGCGATGTGTACCACTTATACTATGAATGCCTCCGGCTTAGGCAACTGCAACTGCCAAACTTTTATAAGGGGAAAAATCCATAAGATGTTGGTACATTTACTATGCGTATGATATAATGCACATTGTGTAGATATTTGTCAGCAGTAGCACTTTTGAGCTTACTCACTTGTTCTCAACTCCTCCACAACTTAGCGTCAAGTTCAATACAGTTTAGCTTTCATCCAGACAGAGTTGCTGATAAATAGGCGAGAGAAAAGGGTGAAAAGATTTTCTCACCAGAGGCAGAGCTGGAGCATAAAGGCAATGCATACAACAATGTAGGTAGTAGGGCTAGCAGGTTCATCACAGATGCACAAAATTGGTGTGTTGAACAAAATACTACTTAATCAGCACAATTTTTTTTTACAAGATAAATATTGCGATAAAAACTTGCAGTGTGTTTAATCATTTTGCACGACAGCATGAACAAACTACACTGTCATTAGAAAACTAAGCAATAGAAATACTTCCGGCAAAGTGAACAAATACACTATAAATTACTACACCTTATTATAAAACCGTAATAGTAAACTATGTACATAGCCTAATATTCTCTAATTCTGTGTGAATATTAATCTTATCGAATTTTTTGCTGTCATTCCAATTGATTCTCACAACTCAATAATTTTTTCACATTATCAGTCACAAATTAAACATTTTTGTTTCATTAAGAAGCAGTCATTAAGTTGTCAAATTCATCAAATTGTGTTAACCTGAAAACTTGATACCAAATTTATGGAGGTTCGATACAACTACTACTACACTTAATACTATGTAATGTACACAGATATGTCGTGTTTGTGGATACGCGCATAAAAGTATTTGCATGGAGGCTTTCTGTGAAGAACTTTAAATTGACAAAGGAAAAGGGTCAGTATCATCATTATACTCTCCCTTGGATGGTGACATCCCTTGCCCGTTTAACGGCAATGTTAAAAATTGTGAGCTGAGGTTGTCAATCATATTTCAATTTATAATATGTCCAGTAATGGAAATGGCAGCCCACAGCCATGGCGTCACAATAGTGGCAATGCTGCAAAAAGCAATGAAGGTTTGTACCGTTCGAGTTGTTTTCATGTCACATGTTGAAGTTTGCAAAACAATAATACATAAATAATGGAATTAATGCTTTCTTACACCACAAATAGGCCAAGTGGGTAACGACAGATTAGGAAATCAATCTCATAACCAGCCATCCCATCACCAACAGTCGCAACATCATCACCAACACCGGGAAAGACTGCAAGAGAGGGATAGGGATAAAAACCATGAGACGGTGGTAAATTTGCTGTCCATGCTTACCCTTGGAATGGATCAGCAACCGGAAACCTCTACAGCCTCAGGAAATGGCAGTTCTACAAATCTCGATCATAATCGAATGCTACTGTTAAATTTAACAAATTCACCAGAGAGCTGCATTGCCCTGAGAAGAGCAGGCTGTATTCCCTTACTAATTGAAATTTTACATCCTCCATCGTCACCCCTGCCGGGAATGCGACCCCCGGAAATTATCCAGACTAGAGCGGCTCGAGCTTTGAAAAATATAGTACAGTTTAATCCCGATGAAAAGCTGAAAAGAAAAGAACTGAAAGTACTTAAGTTATTAGAGGGTATACGAGCTTTTAGTGAAGCAGTCAGATTGGCTCTTCAGGCCTTAGGAAAAGACAATGGTAGCCAAAAACTGGGGAGAGGGACTTCCTCCGAAGGTAGTAGGGCAATGGTTGGTGCTGGAAGTGGCGATGATACGACTGAAATACAAGAAAAAATGAAACAGGTTCAGCAACATCCAAATGCCAATATGACCACGCTAATGAAACTTTCGTTTGATGAAGAACATCGCAACATAATGTGCTTGTTGGGAGCGATACATGCTTTAGCAGACTTGATTGTGGTGAGAATTTATTGAAAATCCTATGAATATTAATAAAATGTAACGATATTTTTTTTGTCTTGGCATACAAAAATTATCAATCTTTATGTTTTCACAGTGTGACCATTTATTGCATGGGAATAAACCACCGGATATGAAAGATGACTGCCTCCTCCTTCGACGATATTCGGAAATGACACTAACAAATTTAACATTTGGTGATGGAACCAACAAGGCACTTCTCTGTGGAATGAGAGATTTTATGGAGGCCCTTGTCGCACAGCTTGAATGTGGTAATGAAGATGTTTGCCAAGTTACTGCGAGCGTTTTGCGTAATCTTTCATGGCATGCAGACAGCACATCCAGGTAAGAATATATCTAGATATCTGTGAAAACTACGAATAAACTGTAAATACGGTATTCTTACCTGTATTGGACAGGGCAGCTCTGAGAGATTCCAATGCAGTTCCAAAGCTAACTTTAGCAGCAATTAAATCAACCAAAGAGTCTACATTAAAGGCAACTCTAAGCGCCTTATGGAACCTGTCAGCTCACTCAGCGTCAAACAAAGTAAGTTCTTCTTTACTCGGACCAATAACCTTTGAATTTATCATATTTTATTTGGTAAGCTAATATTATGATAAATATTTTGGCAGTCTGCTATATGTACAGCATCTACGGAGTCACTACCCTTTTTGATCTCGTTGTTGCGACCAAATAATCCCATATTAAAGTCGTTGAAAACGCCAATGACCATAATTGAAAATGCAGGAGGGATTCTTCGCAACATTTCGTCACAAATCAGTACTTCTCCTGACCTACGAATTTCTTCTAGATTTGCCAAGGAGCACATGCTGCAACTAGACTCCAGATTGACAGCTCATATTTATTCTCCAAACTCTGCAGGTGCAACTGAGCGCGGAAGCTGCTCTGATCCCAACCGGGAGTCACCAGGCTCAGATGGTGATTTTGACTTTGAATTCGGTGGAGGAAACACACAGCATCAATATCAACAGCAGCAAATTGTTCATCATCCGCCAATGGTTCCACAGGAACCTCCAGTGGCACATCAACATTCGTCTGCGGCTGCGGCTAGTATTTTTCAGCGCCCTCATACGCAACCACCTCATTCAGTGAACACTGCACCCCCTCCCCACTTTCATGCACATGCACCAAACTTTTCTCATCCTGGTAATTACATGAGTCGTCCGACAAGCATCAACTACTCGATTGAGCCAGAACCACTGGATTTAACCCTTACATCAGCAAAATCATCCCCTATTCATGTTATATCGGCAGCTGAATTTGGTGGGATGACTGGTCATCATGGCCATTTGCATCACTCGCACCCACATCACAGAAAACTGAAATCAAATCAATTTTCACATAGTACACATTTTCAGCAGAGTGCTTCGCAAAAGCAATTCTTCAATTCTCCCGGGATGATGCATCAACCTGCAGCTTCCAGTGGCAGTCAGTGCAGTAGCCCAATACGTTTTAACTATCCTGGTGCAAAGTTCAATCGTAGCTGTCCAGAAATACTGTCTCGACTTAACGCAGGTCACACTCAAATGAACA
Source organism: Lepidocyrtoides sp. E14 (assembly GCA_027743805.1). Lineage (NCBI taxonomy): Eukaryota > Metazoa > Arthropoda > Collembola > Entomobryomorpha > Entomobryidae > Lepidocyrtoides > Lepidocyrtoides sp. E14. Next base: position 16,698 of record JAHZMZ010002893.1, on the reverse strand, counting down.
CTTTTGTGCCAGAACAAAAGCCATTAGACTACTCCTCCAACAACTCACCTTCTGCAGGGTCATCCATAAGAGGTGCTGGTGAAGCCACCGGTGCTCACAATGACACTGCAAATGATACAACCTTTGATTATTCCCTACAGTTCACTGAAGAAGACGAAGATGATCGCGGAAATCAGAATGGAAATGGTGAAAGTGCTTCAAAGTCAGAGGATACGTTAAAAACGTATTGTTACGAAGGCACCCCTCATAACTTTTCCATTTCAAACTCTTGTCAGGATCTCGTTCACGAAATTGAAATGGAAAAAACAGCGACTACGGGCCCGTCAGCAGATAAAGTAGTCCCATCAAATCTAGCCAGTAATAAGACTTCAAATAAACTGCAACCGATAGATGAGGCACCAAAATCATATTATGTTGAAAACACACCTGCTGTATTTTCAAGAACAAGCTCGTTAAGCTCCATTAATTCATCGGGTGGATTGAATGCTGGTGAGAACAAGGCAGAGCCGCTAGTCAACGAATGCCAAACTTTGCCTGGACCTCCAGAAGGGAAAAAACCGGCAGATTCATTCGTGGACGACTGTCAGAGGACAACATTCAGTGACCATAGTCAGCCTCAACCAATATTGCTTCCCCCCAAAAAGAGGGGGTTGCTACAACATGGAAGCTTTACTCCAGGGCGGGTTACATTTTCTGCAGATGAGACGCCACTGATGTTTTCCAGATGTAGCTCTGTGGCGAGCCTTGACAGCTTGGATGCTGGAGTTGTGGGTGCAGGTGGAGGTGGCAATGGCATGGCTTCACATAATGATGACGATTTAAGCGATTTTAGTCGTCGCGCCAGTGAAGTAGTCAGCCCTACGGAATCTGAGTTGCCTGATTCTCCCCATGATATAGTTCCTCCACAAAGGGTATATGAACAACCTGTAGGTACTCATGAGGACAAAAGCGATGACTCGGAAGAAAAGCAAGACGGGGAGGATGACATTAAAGTTTTCTCGATGGAAGAAAAAAGTGGTCTTAATAGCTGTAGAAGTCTTAGCCCCTTGATGATTGATGGGGAAGTGCTCCCGGTTCTTAGCAAGAGAAAGCTGCCTGACTCGGATCAAATAAGCCATCACTCTGATCAAACAAGCCACCATTCGGAACAAAACAAAATCTTACCGTGTGAAGCCTCACGTAATAACGACAACCAAGTCTCGATAGAGCGATCCACTCAAAGTCATGAAAGACAAACTCCACCTCCGACTTCCTGCATTAAAACCGACAAATCTGAGGACAAGCAAAAAGATAAGACGGAAAAGAAAAAAGCAAATGCATTTCCAGATGATGAAGTTAAAGTTTTTGCATTAGAAGGAACTCCATTTTATGGCGTGTCCAATGCAACTTCTCTGAGTGACCTAACAATGGACTTGGAGAATGATGAACCAACAAAACCAAATGAAAAGGTGATGAAGAAACAACCACCACCTCCAATTACGGAACGACTTTCTGCAAAACCCGACTCTGGAAATTCGGCTGCTGAAGTAGAAAGCAGCAAGACAGAAACGTCAAAGTCAGTGGTGATTCCAGAAAGTAAAGCATTGCCAGATGAGCCTATTTACAGCGATGTTCAGCTCCTGCAGAAATGCATTAGAATTGGGAAATCTGTTGGAATTCCAAAGAGCAAATCCGAATACAAAATTACACATAGCGAGTCTTTGGAACAAATGTCTATGGCGAGTAATATGTCAGGTTCTTCGACTAGCTTGACAAAGAGCTCTTGTTCAGCTGCAAAACCAAAGCCCGCTCTTGTGGAAAGTAAGTCAGAACATGACTTTGACGATCCCGATTTGGCAGCACTGATAATGAAAGGACGTAATCGTCCCAAAGAGAAAGAACAGCGCAATAATTGCAAGAGCAGTAAAGCTGGAAAGCATACAAATGAAAAGGACAACTTCAGCAAGAGTGCCAATAAATCTACATCCGAATCAGACAGTAGCAACAGCAAGTCAACGGATGACTCCAAGCAAAGCAAAGCTTGCCAATCATTGTTAAAGGAAACTGTTCGCATTGAAATAAAGGAAGTTGATGAGAAGAATTTCTCGAACGATGAACCCAAGTCCAATGAGTCTTCTGAACGTGATCACACGTCTACAGAGGAAAAACAAGTGGGTGCACATGATGCAGCAATTAAAGAGAAGGAAGATTCAAAAGCACAGTTAAAAATTGATAATTTGAACATGGATCCTTCTCAAATATCTACAACTTCCTTGGGATCAGAATGGAATGACGAAACACCGACTTTCTCTTCCCCTATTCCTTCCATGTCGATTTCCACAGCATTTAAAATTGTAGGTGGAGGAGTTGTTGTAGATGAGTCATCAAGCTCCAAGCCATCACCACCAGTAGTTCTGCCAAAGACCAGTAAAGCTGCTCCAGCGTCCATGCAGTCCAGCTTGCTTACAATGTCAGTTAATAATGAGCTGCTTGATAACATTGACCCACCGTCAACATTTTCAAATCTTGTGTCCTCCAGCGATTGTGTCTTGATGGGAAGCCCTCTCATGAATCCAAAAATGATTGGTTCATGTTCAGATAAGCTAAGCCGGAAATGGAAAGCTTTGAATGATAATGCTTTGAATACCAGTAGCATTCATTCTAATCTAAGTGGTCAGAGACCGCCATTGGATTTAGATCTTGAGAACAGCATGATATCTGTGGCCAGCATAAAATCTGAAATATATGAGCTGTCGTCCACTGCTAGTTACACGAATGATATATTTCAATCTGCAGTTGAGGACATTAATTCGCCATCTGTGGACAGAATCCCTGGAATTGATACCAGTATTGGAGGAAATACATACACAATATTTCCCCCTGAAAATTTAGTCGGTGAACATGGGGGGAAGTCTGCCGATATTATTAGTGAGGGTGGGAATACCGTGGTCAGTGATGACTTCACGGATGCAGAGGAAATTGAAGATTTTGAAACTGCACCTGCTGATGATCTTGTCGCGCAACCTGAAAAATTTGACAAGGCAGAAAAAGCTGACAGTGTAAAATCTGAAGTTGTTGCACATATCCCCAAAACGTTTGGGAAAGATGGTGAAAACCCCCAAACACATAATTTGATGATTCATGATGCTGCTTCCGCAGCAACTCAATTGAACACCAACTCTACCTTCAGTCAACAACCTCATCCATACCCAAAGCCGCTGATGGAGGTGCATCCTTTAGACTCTGGAAACAAGTACGGTACATTCAAAATAAACAAGTCGCCAATGTCACCTCGGTCTTCGCCAAAGCAAAAAAGACGAGATGATCCTGAGCGCTATAAAACTCGTACAATCGCCGCACTTCAAGCAGGCAGATCCTTAATACCTCAACATTCTAATGATAGCAATGGTAATCCACTGGATGACGACACTCGGTTTGCCACGTTTCGTGTGGGTGGTCCAAAAATCGTAAAACCAACTCAAAATGCCAACTCACCAAGCGTCAAAAGTTCACAAAGTAACTCCCCAGAATCGACGCCAGGAAATAGCCCAAAAGGTATTCGGGGCAGGCGGAAGCCACTTTACAGCTCTCTTCCGCCGTCTGCTATTACTTCCAAGAAAAAGATCGCACCCCCAGTTCCTCCTAAACCTTTAAGAAATCCTTCTCCAGTGCGACCACCCTCTGCAGGCAGTGGAGGAGTTTATGTCCGCCCTACAAGGACAAGTGAACTTCGTATTGCTGCCAATTCTAGAGATAATTCTCCAGGTCGCGGGGGAACAAGCAGTAAAAACAGCTCGAATTCAAGTTTGCACTTAATACACACCAATACTCCTCATGAGAGTACGCCAAACCGACCCAAGATCGCACCCAAACCGCCAGTGAGAACGACAGCATCCGTGTCCTCTGCCAACAGTAACACCAAGCCATTTTCAGGCTCCACCTACAATGTTCTAATTAAAACTAGCAATTCCTCTTTTGGCTTTGGTCAGCAAAAAGTGAGTGATGGGAGCATAGCTCAAAACATGAAAGGCTACAGTACACTACCCAAGTCTAGCAAACTTGGAGGAGAATTTTCGGGAATGTACATGCCAGGATCTGTACCCGGTACCCAAAATGGGGAAAGCAAAGAAAGTATTCCAGGAAGCGAAAAGTCACAAGGAAAAATTGGGAAGTTGACAAACTTATTTAAAAAGATGGAGTTTCATCGCAACAGTAAGGAGATTAACTTGGATTCTCATCATCATGCGGACAGCAACAAACATAGTGAAACGTCTGGAGGACATTCTGCTATTCCCGAGAAAAAGTCCTCAAAATTCAGTAATTTCTTTGGGAGGAAAAAGGATAAAGGTCAGCCGAAGCCCTTTCTTGACGCAGCTGCTGTTGGTGATAATACTATGGGTTCTGGTAACACTGCTTCTATACGCACTTCTTCAGGAATCTGGGTAAGACGGGATGGAGAAAATAAGGCAATGGTGGCGCCTTTCAATTACGTACCTCTCTCCTGGTCACCCAGTTACTCCATCAAATCACCAACAGCAGGTCAACAACAAGGACCAAGGCAATTCCTCCTTATCGTCATCATCAATTCCAGCAAACAATAATTCTGGTAATGTTAACAGCAGAGTCAACGCTGAAAACGTTCAGGCTTCAAAATCGTCGGCTGCAGGAAGTGCCAAAATCACAACAGTGTAAAAATACTACTACTATTGTAACAAATGCGCTTAATTTCATATTTATGATAACTTAGTTTTTACCTAAATTATTTATTTTTATTGCTGACTACATTTACGTAAAAAAAAGAAAGTCGTTTGATTTGAATGACTGGTTTTATCATATCTCCTCGTTATTAATCAACGTTTTTATTTTAAATGCATTTTAATCCGAGAGAGAAAATATAAGATTTAATTTTAACTTTATGAGATTTTTGTTATGCATACACTTACTTGGCTTGACACTTGAGCATACTATCTCTTATTACCTTTGTCTATCTTGACATGATGGTAATTGTTATTATTATTACAAAGTCGTGTCATCTTCCTTTCATGAACTTGACTGCATGTATTTCCTATTACCCCATTATACTCAATTCAGCCTTTCAACTTCCTATATTTCTAAAACAAACATTGTTTCCTTCCTTCGTATACGTTTCATATAATATTATTATTATTATGTATCTTGTAAATGCAGTGAAATTAAGGATCTTCAGAAGTAAGGAAGCATTTTTTAGGTCTTCAAATGCTGAATGTTGTTCTTTTATGATGTCGTGAGTTGGAAGGAAATTGTTATTAAAAATATTACGCATCGTATTGGATTGAGAAATAAGGTTTATTACGAGACGATGGACGAGACTAAAACTATTAAAGATAAAAATTATTCGACACACACCTGTTAATAGTTACATTACATATAATGTAGGCTCATAGACTGCTTCTTCTTTAGTGCGTAGTACTAACGTAAATAATTTTTTAGAGTAAATATATTGCTTCTAATGTTATACTATATAATTTGCACATTTATACATATATATCTATTATCTAAGACAAGTTGTAGCGGAACAAGAGTTGAGAACCGGAATGGAGAATCCCATATGTCCCGTAAAATGTCTTCTTTAATTCTATACCTATATTTTAATCTTCTTATCTAGGTTAGCCTTTTAGTAGACCTAAATGTTTTATGATTTATTTAGATTTTTTTTTTTGAATCCATTTATACCTTTTGCTGTCATATTATAGTTCTGAGAACTCTACTGTTAAACTTTCTAAAGTTTTTGCGTAATGAGAAGTGTCTATCTGTCAAATCTACCATTTCATGTTCTTGTGAAGGTATGTACTTCCGTTTCTGCTTACTTCTACTTAGTTTTCATAAAAAGCAGCCGGAATTACGAACGATGTTAAGAAAATTTAAATGTGAGGAGGGAACTTGCATAACATTTTAGAAAAATTATTAGCCTTTTAAAGTATTTAGGTAGATATGTTTACAATTTGACGATATACATATTATATAAATTACAGTATTGACAACTGCAATTTAACGTTTTCGTGTTTGTGCCAGAATTACGTACTTGAAATGAAATTATTGTTCTGTGTTAAAGTTTGTGAGTTTGGTTGTGTTTATATTTGATAATTAATTTTAAGCAATGCAATCTGAAAATACTTTATTTATTTTGAGCAGGTTGTAAACAAACTTGTTTTTGTTAACTGTGTGCAATTTTTCTAATGCTGTAAATTGACTTCAATAAAAAAAGAATCCTGATTAGTGATTGTATGTAATTCAACAAAATTTGTTGCTCAATGGCTTCAAATGATATGAGACCATGCATAGCACCTTCATATTGTACTTAAGCCTCAATCACATAATATCGCAGTAATACTGTTCAGTTGCAAATATGCAAATAACGAACCACCTCACGTCACGTCACGCGCCCCTAAGATGAAAATCTTTGTTTTCTCATGAAAATACGTTTAATCGGAATGACCATGATTGTAAACTTAAAAAAGCGTAACTCAATTTTAATTTGATCATAATAATGAAAGTGTGGTTTTGTTAGACAATGGGTATGGAGCTGACACAGCTTCATTTACTGACGCGAATTTGTTTTTTTCCCTGAAGGTGAACGATATAATGAAGTTACAGATTATTGCACTCAGATGGAATCTCAGGTCACTGTTTTCATTGTTGATCACTAAATTTTCAGTCTTGTGTTCATCTGATCAGGTTCAGGAACAAGATTATGTTGTTGGTGTACAGAAGAGTGTGGAGTGGTTTTGATTTTCTTTGTTTTTTTTGTTATTTACAAAAATGATCATTTACAACTTAAAATGACATTTCATCATTTGGTTTCCCATATTTCAAGGCATGTGTGCTCAGTGATTACTTTTAAATCCAGAAACGTAATTATAGCAATTTCAATAACATGGTTGATTGCTGGAGTGTCTCAGAGTGCCCCGTACCCAGCTAGAAGAGAAATGTGGAACCCTTATTATTACCCAACTGCCCGTTCCCTTTCCATTCCTCCAACCAAACCCACTACTACCACTACTATGTTTACAACAACAACTTCACGTCGACCTGAAACAAGGAAAACTGCAAGACTGACAGCTGGTATGTTTTTCATGAAATATTGGATTTTTAAGCTCGCTGAATTAAATTTCTCATTAATTAAGTTTGGGAGACATTGCAAAAGTATTCTAAAGTGGCGTATAATGTTGTGATAACGTCCTTTTTCAGACAGAAGGGTATCCCGGATACTTAATTCAACAGGCTCAAGCATGAATATAGTTGGTAGCAAGAATCAAATTAAGTTTGAAGTGGGCAATGTGACAGCAATAAACTATGCTCTTAATGAATTCATCAAAGCGGCAGAAGTTCTGATCAGAGAACTGTTAATTTCCACCAACTCGGGGCTGCTCAAGGTTATAGGACAGGTAGACCATGGGATTTCAGCTTTTCAAAAGCGTCTCCAAAGCACAGGGTTTAAACTTGCTTTTGCAGGTCAAAGAGCTGTGGCTCAAACATATGAAGCTTTACCACCTTTCATAAACAAACTCATTCAAAGACTTGGAACACCCTCCTCCGATGGGCGCTCAAGGGAACAAGTGACCGCTCAACTGAATGACGCTGTCAAAAACTTGAGACAGCTAAAGAAGATGCTATTAGATGCTATGGATGAACATGAAAAGGATGTAAGTAATCTTATTAATAATAAGCTTTGACATGAGTGAACTTGAAGGATCTCAGAAAATGTACTAGCACCATGACATGATATGACAGTGCTGATGATGATAGCATAATGTGTAATAATTTCTTTGCATTATCCTCAAGTTTCACAACGTCTTTCAAGACCGCTTTACTCAAATTAACCAATATCTCCGAGTTCCCGAGCTTCCACGTAGACAACTGGCTTGGTATTCTTGACAATAGCATGAGAACGCGAACGCGATGATGCAGTATGAAATTACTGCAATTTGGAACTTGCGAGTTTCTCAGCAATGTAATACACGCGACGTATGCGACAGGTCATTTGATACCCATACGGAATACGGAATAGCGTTTGCTTGCAACTTGTTTTTGTTTGTTTTTAAGTAGCTTTTAATTTGGTCGGAGAATGTAATAATGCTCAATGTTATACTCTCCTTATTGTATTATCAGTACGAAATATTATTTCTAAATTGTCATTGTTTGTTGTTGTTGTACATTTAATAAAATGTAATTTCAATTACCACAATGTCGTAGTATCTTACAATCATTATTAAGCATCTTTTAATAGGCATATATCAATCAAAGAGACTTGTTTTTATGTCCGAGTCATAAAGTGGCATAGTATACGAATTGGATTCATTATTCATATAACTACATAGTTGGTATTTACATACACGAAGTTTTCATTTTTCATCAGAGATGATCTTGATATTCAATAACGGGCACTTATAAAAATACAAGCGCAACATCCGGAATGACCTCCAGCTGCCTCCAAGCAAATGAGTTATGGACAAGGGTACCAACTACTGGTTGAAGGATGAATAGCAGGAACAAATTTGTACTTTATATTAGATTCGTTTTATTAGTATTCCAATATTATTTATGATTCTTCTACCCATTTGCTTGCTCTCATTACAATAATAGTTTACAAAGTCTATTGCATAATGTTGAAAACAAAAACTTCGATTCAATTAGATAAAATGATGCAACGTAAGAAGACATTGCCTTCCTACAAACCGATTCATTAGTAAAGCACACACACTGCCATGCTCATTTTCTCTAATAATAAATTATATAAGCCTTGTTTTTTTGTTACAGGCACATTTATACTAATAAAGCAGCCAGCTTTAATAAGTGGAACTAGATTTCCTGTTTTTATCCCATCAATTATTAGGATGAAAAACACTCGTTAAGGCCACGCTTCAATGGATGATGAACTGCGTCGTTTTTTTTATTGTTTGGGACATTAGAGGCGGGCTGAAAGGGCAAGTAAATTGACAAAATGTAGGGAACAATGATTCTTATAGATGTTCGCCATGATGTTTTATACAGTACCATCTAACTCGAAACCGTGTATCATTCATTTTTTATAGAGAAGTAAGTCTCTTGAAGAGACATGACAAGCAAAAAGTTGCCACAAGTATAAGATGAATAAATACACAGCAGCAGTAGTGGTAACATGAGTAGTCTATATAAAGTTATTACCACGAAATAAGCTAGAAAGAACCACTGTCTCGCTTATTTAGCCAATTATTTCGGTTCGATACTTGGATGGAACCAAAATCTGCCATGCGAAATAATATACAGTTTTTGGACACAGCAGAACGATGTATAGAGTCAGTTTAATTGATGAGGTCGGAGTTGCTCCTCCAAATCAATCTAGAACCGTTTGTTTTTGTTCTCAATCCATAGGTCCATGAAGCTACAGTAATGCATTAAATTTTTGTTTTATTTCATCATAATATTTCTAAAGTGACCTGTTCCCGTTTTTTCATGATCAAAGCTCTAAACTCTAGATTTTTAATCAAGTGACAAAGCCTCAAAGACAAGACAGCGATAAGTACTTGAGCGTGAGTTTAGCTTACAAGACATTATTTGTGTCAACTTTTAAGTCTTGTCACTCTTCCAAATGCTTCGTGTTTTTACTGCTGACTATCTCAATTACGTTGAAAAAAGATCCTATAAGCATTTGAAAAAGTAATTAAATCATAATGACAACTCTAAAGAATCATCGTGGCCGTGTACGCCTTCACTTTACGGTTACGGTGTTGCTTCTATATGAAGCAATTAGTGAAGTGATTGGGGTTCCAGTAGTTGTGAGTGGTGGTGCTGCACCCCAAATGTCATCGCCTCTACAAAATCACGAAAATGTTAAATCATTGACCATGCCTATTTGGGCAAGGAAAGCTGGTGGGAATTGGAAACCAGAACTAGTTCAAGAAATACTGAGAGATTCAGATTCATTGACAATTAGGAATCCAGAGTATGCAGTGGGGGAACTTGAGAATTTTGTACCGGGGATGGATGATGCTGTAACTGGTTACAACGAAATGAAAAAGCGAGTTGATGATGATGATGAGAATTTATCTGTTGTGGTTAATCACCAAAGTCATCAGACAAAAAGTTCAACTGAAGGAGAAAGTAAACAAGATAGTGAAGATGAATACGATTATGAGTATGAAGAACTTCGTCCTGAAGAACAGGATTGTCCAGAGGATAAATTTTGGCATATACGGGGGCTGAAATGCGTTCCGTATGATTGTCCTGGTGGTAATCAGTTTCGGGATCGAGACACTGGAGATTGCATTTTGAGGCATTATGGACATCGAAACAGATGGAGGTCTCGTCCATGGCGCCCCTAGTAATTCATTTTATAAGTTTGTTTTACTACCGTTTTTAGTACCGAGTATTTAATGTCTATTTTGATGTGATGTAAAAGCCCACAAAGGTGCTGTGACTTGCCTGAAACCGTATTGGTGATGATTTCGAGATAGATTATAGTACAATTTTGCCTTGTCTAGTAATTTATAATAATAATACTTTGTTTATTACTGCTGCGCTTCATCAGTAATTACAACCGGAGAACCTTTTACGGAGGGGGACGAGGACTACGGGTTCTTCTCTTTGGATAATTATTGTTCTCACCAACATAATGTTATTCTTCTTTACTAAAATTATGTAATGTGTAATGTTTTTTAGTTTGCGGTGAACGACTTGAATAATAAAATGCATTAAGATAGAAGTATTTGTAATTTTGTAATTTCTTTTTTTTCCTTTTCTCTGGGCTTCAGTCGATTTGTTTCGGGTTTCTAGATTTGCGTATGCTATGGTGTATGGACCAAAGTTAGAGTAGCAAAAATTTAACTAATTTTATTTACGCTCAGACGTAAGAAAATAGTGTTATTCAAAAAGTATGTTCGGCAATTGGAATTCCAATGAATGTATGCAGAGGAGTCCAAGTCTGAAAATAAGATTGTTAAAATTTCAAGGATATTGCTTTTTTCAAGAGTATATAAACGAATGTATATCACAGGGGCAATACTTAAAATTTCTTTATATTCAGGCTTCAAATTTTTCATATTAAATCCAACTATAAAGTACATTTCAATAATCTGCTTATAGCATCATCTTTTGGTTACACTGCATGCAAGAAAATAATTTTATCTTGAAGCACCCACGCACTTTCTTCACAAAAGGCTGAAATATGGATAGTATTGAAATAGTGTTTGCTTGGACCATTAAAGTTGCCTAATCTGCTTATCTCCAAAATTTCCAGGTAAGCTGGCAAGCCCCTGAAGGAAGCCTATCGTATAAGCCCTTCGTCTTTCCTCTGTCAAGGGTAATTTATCAAACTACTATAAACATAAGCAAAATGCTGTCATCTCATCTGACTAAAGCCCATTTGAGAATTGATGTTTGATAACACTAACAGGTTGGTAGAATGAAGGTATAAATCGGCATTTTTGACGGTTGAAATTTTTAGACGAATGTAGCCTTTTAAAGTCATCTTTCATCCAAAATCCTCTGTGTAAAATAAATGGAAAATGGTCGATCACATCATGTCTACTCTATACTTTTTTGAGCCGTTAGCTGAGCTGCTTAGAACACGGAATTTTCTTCCTTTCTTTTCTATTTTATGCACTTATAACGATTCAAAGCCAAAGCACTTAAGTTGTGCCATGAAACACGATGTTCTTTTTCAAATAATGTATATGATGTAAACTTTTTTTATCGATCACCTAAATTTAAATCTTGTGCTAGTAGGAAAGTGGAGAAAGCCCATAACGTAACCAGTTTATGACAACAATATTATGGTGGTGTACAAACGTATTACATCTTGTTAACATGTGTATGTCTGCATATCTAACCACAAAGCCAATGCAGTGGCTTCTTATAAAAAAATAAGCATTAAAATGAAGATGGTATTATTGACGTTACATTGAAAAGCACAGGGGCTACTATAGACCAGATTAATAAGGAACAAGTTCATCCCATCCCGATTTTCACCTGAGAAAGTTGTAGGTATATAAAGAGATTGCAACTACTATGCACGACGGCAGAAGAAAACCAGCATTTTCATAGACTACTTTTCAGTGGTCAGACTTTATGCAAACGTAAAGAAATCTTAGAGCAAAAATTTGCTGCAAAAAAATTTTCAAGTATAAAAATGAATCACAAGCACTTCCTCATACTTTTTGCAAGTCTAGCCTTCACCTTCTGCTTGTGTAGGGGTCACACGCGTAAATCAAATCATTTTGGAGAAAACCTTGCGATAAAGCGTACAATTTTTAAAAGCCCGTCATTTGAAAAAAAGTTTGAAAAGAGGTCCATAGACCAGGAAAGAGACAATGTGAGAGAATTATACGATTACTATCAAGAACTAGAAGAGCCCGAATGTCCAGAAGGTCAATTTTGGCACGTGCGAGGTCTCCGATGTGTTCCATTTGACTGCCCGGGAGGTAATCAATTTCGTGACAAACACACCGGTGATTGCGTGTTACAATCATATGGAATGTCCAAAGGAGGTGAAAGAGGACGCCAAGGTCGGATTTTTAAGTAAGTTGTCAAAAATTTAACAAATAATAAAAATGCCCATTACTGTTAGTGTCAATGATTAAGGTTGGACCTAAACACAGCTAACTTTCTCTTTCATTTTTTAACAGCAGCCGAATGAAATCTCCAACCAAGTTTAGATTACCATTTGGACTCACTCTGAAGGGATAAACGTTACCACGTTTGCAATTTGCATTTATCATCCTATATTATTATTCCATCTCTGCGGCTCTCTACATATGTTTAGTTACTCAAAATAATAAGAATGCTTCAACTTTGGAAGCATTGCGCATTTTTCCAGAAAATTAAATGACAACATACATACGTGTCCATGTGTTAATGATTAAAATTTGCTTAAAACAATATCCCGTTTCCTACTTTTAATAATAAATACCTTAAATATATAATGTTCCATATATTTGAGTAATATACACTTTGAAAAATTTTTTAGTATTTTCATTAGCTGCCGACTCTGGATTGATTGGACTGAACTTGCTATAATGGTAGAAGCAAAAAAAATATAGTGGAATAATTATGATTGTGAAATAAATAAAATTTTCAAAATGCTTTTTACTTGCATTATAATTTTATTTTCATCTCAATAAGACTTCATTATTCATAATAACATAACAATAATTATTGTTACATGGATTTCTCTCTCTCCCGTTGGCATCAACTTCTTTTCTTCCAGTGATTATGTTCGTTTTCCAGAAATGGATGTCGTATTCAATGACAAGTAGATATGCAGACTTTACGAACTGGTTGGATCGTCTACAAATAGTAAGGTTTCCAATGACGTAATACAATTCTTTAGATCAGGCTTAGTCTAACCAATATTATTATAATCATATACAGGCATCAAATCGAGTCTTTTCATCTATATATTTCAGTATTTGTTTAAATATGTGTTGTAATATAGCATTATCTCTTTGGTGCACCAAGTTATCTTTTAGTTGTCGTTTCTGTGTGCGTCAGGTGCCAAGTGCGATTGGATAAAGGTAGGTAGACAGGTTCTTTTCTCTTCACAGATTAGTTTCAAAATCAAAGTATCCCCATATTGATATCGGTTAATGATAATATCATAAATATGTAGTTCATAATAAGAAGGTTAATAATGATAATAATAAATGATGTATGTCAAATTGTCAAATAAAGGTCACAAATTACCAAGATAGACAAAGAAGAGACACTTACAAATCAGAAGAGCACAGGGCACATTCACCAAAAGGATAATATTGTGTGTGGGTTCAGTTCAGTTCAACCTCAGACTATCTATCTTAAGTTACATTTTAAATTCAATTTATCAGACTATTCGACTAACATCAAACATGTTGTTGGCGTTCTGTTTTCAGGGTTAAGAAGAGAGAAGGGGCTTTCTAAAATATTTATACTTTACACTACTACACACATTATACATCATTGGTACAATGGTATATGTACTTGCGTTAAGTACACTGCTAAAATAATTTAACTAATTCTATTGAAAAATGGCACAACAATTTTGGACTAGTATATTTTACAAACTAATCAGCTATTATGAATCATTAAACATTGAATATTACAAATGGAGAACAGAAGAGAAGATAAAATCAGGGTAACAATATAATTGACAGTTCATATAATGTATCTTTTACGTACTATCATGTCTACTTAAGTTTACAACTCACAATCCACACTTTAATAACAGAGCGAACTATATTCTGTTTTAAAAAATGAATATAACACATTATTTAGTCTTTATGTGGCTTTTAAAGAAGAAATAAGGGAAAACAGTGAAAGTTTGAGAAAACTAATATTCTACATAAGTAACTACTATAATTAATCAACTATTTAAAATAAAGGTAGGTAAATACAAGTATATACAAGGCAAAGTTGAGTCTAATCAATTTAGAAAGAAGCAACTAAAATATCTACACAAAAATATAATATTTTGCTAAAAAGGAAAGTTTTTTGATTGAAATCGCTTATCAAATCCTCCCCTCAAATTTTCAAGGCAGTCTGTATATCTGACTTTTTTGTAGCATAAAACATAATCGTTGTACTAAAAAAAGTAAGTATGAACAAAAATAAAGAACATGGAAAAGTACAAATTGAGTGTATGAAAACAAGAAAACAACAGCTTTGAATAATAATATATAATAACAACAGCAGCAGCATTTTGGCAATGTGGTAAATGTGCAATTTTATTGGTTTGCTCAACTACGCATTTTTTTTCTTCTGCCATCGCGAAACTCTATTTCACAGAGTAGCAAGCTCACAGAATAAAGCTGTCAAAAGAAATAATATTCAACAATATTATGAAACAAAACGCCACAATAGGTAGGCATATTATTAGCCGTATTAGAGATTTCATTAAAATGTTAAAGTAATTCAAAAGTAAGGCTGTCTACCAATTTATTATTGTTTGAAATAATGAATAAGGAGTAACTAAAAAAAGACAATATAATTATTCATGCTTTGCTGTTATCACCTTGTAGGTGAGTACGCAGCGTAAATTGCGAACACCAACACCACCGCAGCACCCAGTATTCCAAGACCCACTCCATATGGTGAAGCATTTCCAAGCCCAGGCCCAACTTGTGATTCTTTAATGATTTGTCGAAAATTTAACAGCGTGTTCCAAGTTCAATCCCATCGGTTCATTTTATTTAAATTTTTTAAAAAATCGTTCGTCCATTTTTCAATAAAAGTTATGTACACATTGGGGAAAAAATCCGGCACAAAAATAATGAACACAGAACGAAGAAACAAAGTACATTGTTTGTGGCATCCGTTTTAATACAATGTCAAAGTTTCGTGTTAATGGTTTTTTGGACACGAAAATAGCGCAGAACGTAGACAAACATTAATTTATTCATGTGTGATATGGATTTTTAATCACAATCAGTCAGTTTGGTTTAGTTCACAGATGTATTTCGACCAACGATTGATTATTGTCATGTTGTTGAAGATGCACCAGAAGAGTAGCACGAGGAGCGTTTGTGATAGAAGGCACGTTTTCAGAGTTAGCAAAGCATGCAAAAAACACAAATCAAAGAAAAACGTTTCCAATTTTGAGTTTCTAAATTCAATTATGTACGTATTATTATTTTCATTTTATACATGAGGCTTCCATCTACTTCTAATATAAAAGTTTGTTTTCTTATAACACTGCATATATTATAGTTTAATATGTTTATATTTTCGTATATATTTTTATATTGTGTTAGTACAGAAAAATAGTTTTTAAATTCCTACAGAAAATGTTCCTACACAGAGAGAAGGAGACATCTAATTTGTAAGTAGGTAGTAAATATGTACTACTGCTGTCAACTTTTTTGTAACACAGTTCACGAGATTAAGCTCAAAATTTTTTAAATTGTTTGGCACACATATTCTTGTAAAATCAAAATCGAAAAAAAATATGACAAAAACACTGAGGCTGAGATATCAACGGTGGTGGTACATTGATTGTCGTGTACTAGTTAGGATCGTTGGAGAATAAACTGGCATATATTTGTATGCCTACATGTATTGA
The DNA here is from genome assembly GCA_027743805.1 of Lepidocyrtoides sp. E14. Lineage (NCBI taxonomy): Eukaryota > Metazoa > Arthropoda > Collembola > Entomobryomorpha > Entomobryidae > Lepidocyrtoides > Lepidocyrtoides sp. E14. The sequence continues at coordinate 671 of JAHZMZ010002893.1, read as the reverse complement.
TTGAATTTCTACTAAATATATAAAATGCTAAGTATGTTTGTATTATGTTAAATGTAAGTGTATCGGTATCTTAAATAAGTATATATTCCTTTAACTTGGCAAGAATTTACGAGTATTTCAAACTATTTTGTCCTTTGAAAGTTTTGATTGATTTACTAAAGAGAAAAAGTGTTTGTGTGGGAAGATTCTCAGGAAGGAGGATTATTTTTTACCTTTGCGAGGAGGGGCCTTTGGTTCTTCAGCTTTTGGAGTTGGCTGAGGTGCTGTTGCAGCCGCGGTTGCGGCAGCTCTGACTGCTGCAGCCTGTTTCTCTGCTTCCAGTTTCTGTTCCGCTGCTTTTTTCTGCTCTGCCAACTTTTTTCCTACAGCTTCCCGTTCTTCTTGTGCCTTTCGATCCTCCTCTTGAACAGTTTGTTCTGGAGGTGGCGGAGCAGATTTACGTTGAACAGTTGTTTTTACAATTATTGGTTCCTCTACTGGAATCTCTGTTTCCACTGATTTCTGCGACTCTGCCTTTTTTGCAGCCTCCTTTCTTGTAGGCTGTGCGGTAGCTCCTGCTTGTTTTGAAGCAGTTTGTTCCTTTGGTTGCGGTGCTCGAGTGGGTTCTACTTTTGGAGGAGCTTGCGGTTTTGGAGTAGGTTCTACTTTTGGAGGAGCTTGCGGTGTTGGAG
>JAHZMZ010002892.1:0-10030 GCA_027743805.1 Lepidocyrtoides sp. E14 | reverse complement strand
TAGGAGGATAATGTGTAAAGAATGCCTTTTAAGAAAAGGAAGTAAAAATGCTAATGTGCTCTGTCAAATTGGCAGTTGGTGATTAACATTTAATTATTGTAAAGAATTGATGAGATAAGCACACAGAGGTTTAGCTGAGCATATAATATACCTATTAATATTACATAAAGTAAATATGTAACAAAATGACAATTAGGTAATAAAAAATGCAGTGAAGAATTATTATTCGTAATAAAATGATGTGCAGACTACAAAATAACATTTTTAAAGTTGAGTCATAAGTCACATTAGAGTTTGAAGATAGCTAACCAATCATTTTTTTTTTGTTGCATGCATATAATATGGCCTACTTGGAATACAGACTGTAGAGAGAGACACTGATTCATGAAATGACGATAGCGCACACTGACTGACGTCATACGTTTTTTTCTCATTATCGTTTTTCTGAAGATGATGATGAAGTGTGAAAAAAATGATAATTTTGTAGTATGAAATGAAACCTAAAACCAAACCATTTTTTATTGCTTTTGCGGCTAAAACAAAGTTTTTATTGAGTTGTAATGCTACTTAGGACTTAAAGCAACTATTTTTTTGTCAGTAGTAAAGTATTTATACTTTTAAGTATTCGTCAAGATTAAGACGAAACTGAATCTAAGAGTCATAAAAAAATAAGTTCATTATCCATCTGCCATAATTTACTTTCCATGCTGTACGCATCACACGTGTCATATGTTATCGTAATATACTCTCTTAAAGATGAAAGGAGAACGAACGATCACTTCAAGATAACGTTCTCCAGTTTTCGTCGCAATTAAAAACAATTTGTTTCCTTTCATTTTCTCACTTGAGCAGCATAATATATTTTTTTAGTTGACGCCTGTCTACCTTTTTCAAACAATATTTACTACTTTGTCACCTTATCTGTTTTTTTTTCAGAGAAAAATACATATATCAATGAACAATCTTAAGTGTCACACACAAATCATTTTAATTTGTTGAATCAGCCATACTAAAAAATATAGATTGATGTGATTGATTATTTAGAAAAGATTATTAGCATGGTAAATACGTGATGATAAATAACCTTGATTTATACAACGGCAAGGACCTTTTCACACGTCGTTGTTCCGTTGATAATGAAATCTTGCTAACGCCATTCAAAAGGTAATTCAGATAGGTGCATAATTTACGTATGTATTTATACGTGCATATATACTACATACGTGTAGGTCGGAAGGTGCTCTTATAATTTATAAAATTAATAGGCATATTATTTGCTAAATTTACTAAACATTAAACCTGCAGCTGCTGGCAGCGCCAAGCAGACCAATCAAATCCTCACACTTCTCACTACACTGCCAGTGAACTGCCAATGGGGATGTTTTTTATGTGCTAATTTATTTATTATGTCCTCTGGACCAAACTGGAATGAATGAATGAACAGTATGAAAAAGCACCAATCAGCGTGTAATTTATCGCGTGAATTATAGATCTCACAGCCTACACCTACAGTAAGCTCACACCACACCACTTACCTCTAAGATGATTAATGTAAATTAATGAATTAAATACCTATACAGGTTTACTACGTCGTATTCAAAATCACATCTCACCTTAACACTCGTGTACTCGTGTCATTTTCGATATTGGTGAGCTTGATGACTGTGCAATGCGCAGTTTAGATTTTAGATACTGCTTCCATTTCGCAATACAGTATTCCGTACCACGCACGCCGGCATAATATTCCATGAAATGAAACACAGTGCAATTATAGCATTGAATCTCTTTGTTGCTTTTGGATGGTGATGGTGGTGTGTCGTATTTGCAATTGTAAATCTGGTAAAACTAGTAGAAGTAGAATTTCATGTATGACTTATGCAAATATTTTGCAATTCAAAGTGCAAAAAAAAGAGAATAGGGATTAAAAAGTCGGATGGATGGACAATCAGCAAAAGAACAAATCAAATATTTGGTGTTTACCCCTTTAACCATTAAGACAAGTTGTTATGCTGCCGGTTCAATCGCTTTTTAGTAATATTTAAAAAAAATACTGTTTAGGTACATGGGTAGTCATCCATAAAAGTGATAAAATTATCATAAATACACACTACCTACATTAACTTGATAGTCTTCTTGCAGAAAACTGATACTCTATAAGCCTGTTATAATAGTTCATAAACAACAGGGAGAGTTAAAACAGGTCTTTTTTTAATCTTGACTGGACTGGAGTCCAGATCAAGAGGACAGGATAAAGTAAATGAATCCAAACTTTGTCTTATTGATTTGAATACCATTTTGAATGGTCAGTTTAATGCTAGCATTTGTTGAGCTACCATCATATGAAACGTTATAGGTAGATAAAATATTATGCTATTCAATTTCAATTTGATGCTGATACTGAAGATAACTTCCACTGCGAAAAGCTAAATCTAGTTTATTCCAGTTCAGCTCTATTGAAAATAAATTTTGAATTGGGAAAATGAAATGTTCCACACACTCTCTCCCTCTCAATTTTTCTCACCGCCACCTCAATGTTTACTTTCACTATTTTATTTTTTCATTTTAAAATGTCATAAGTCATAATATTATTATTATGATATGATGATGATGGATGGATAGACGATAAAAATAAAAATGAGACATGTAGTCTTATGTCGATGGTGTGAGTATTTATCCAGAATTATTATTGTGAATTCCATATCATTTGTTGATTAGCATTATTTTTTTGGCTATTCAATCGAAAAACATTTTTCCCAATTTCGTGATAAGTGGTTGCTTTGTTTGCTTTACATTATGTACATACAATAAAAAAATTTGAAGTGTTCAGTCTCAGTTCACCAGTTTAGCCATCCAGACATGCAAACAATAAGTCACTGAGTTATGGCGGGGATTTTATCCATTTTTTGTGAGACTGTCATGCAAATTCATAAAAAAATTAAAAAGTAAAAAAGATGACACGCAAGAACTACTTTTTGGGTAGATGTGAATTGTGAATATAACAAGAGCGATAAAAGCATTATCACCAACTTTTTAGCATTTGGCATGCATGCCATGTGCTCGTTATATTCTCTTTTTTTTGTTATGTTCCAAAAGAGGGAAAAATATTGGTATATGGGGGGAACGACTTTCTGTCTAAAATGACAAAAAAAGAGAGTAAATGTGTTTTCAGACTGAGTTCGTTTTTTACTTTTAAAACTTACTTTTGAACTACTTTTGAAAAGCATAAAAATAATTTTACTTAATTTATTGTTTCGTTCAATGCACTTATTATACCCATCATCATCACTACAAAGGTTTATGCACTAATATAAGATGTAATATTTCCATTCTACAAGAAACCATAAAACTACAACGAATCCATCATCACCATTATTCTGGTCTTTTTTTATCTACAAACAAACAAACATAATGCTCTTGTACACAATTTTGTCTTTGTCTCTGGCTAACTCAATTTATCATACAAGCAAGCAGCAAAGGACAAAGATAAACCAATGATGATACTACTACTCACTACTCACTACCCTGCTCTTCTTCATTTGTCCTTCCCATCCTTTTCCTACTACCCTACCACCACCACGTACAAAGGTACAATATTTCTCACATTATTCTTGTTGTAGGGCTTCACATTTATCACATTGAGAAAATATAATCTTCTCACGTTTTACGTTTCACTTCACAACAAAATGCCCAACATGCAACCTTTGCAAGTCCTCTTGTCGGAGAAAACTCTTTTTTACCTTACAATACAATACAACTGGTGCATTGTCAGCGGTGGCATGGCATGGCTGGCGTGGTTGTGGCATTTTTCATTATTTCTTAAGATATCATGTGTTCCCTGCATGGCACCAGCATATGTACATTTATTTAAAGAAAAAAATACCATATAACCCATTATATGTATTTACCAATATCAATATTACCAAGTAATGCCACGGCTTTACTCTGCGTGAGTGTAGGTACATTACGTATACTTCAAAGTAGACCTTTCCTATCACGAGGAGAACTTTCCTCGCCAAAAAAAGTACCACGAAAAGAAAAACTGCGTGCTAGTTTACACGTAAAATGCGTAGGTGCTTAATGCTGAAGAAGTACAAGAAGAAACTAGAAGATGTTTGTCTTTTTGTTTTTTTTTTCTGAAGAAGAAAGTTGTGCATGGGTTTGTGAGAAATGAGATAATATTGTTGAAACGCTGTATATTTGTACTGGCTAAGAAATATATTTGTTTTTACTGTGCAGTAGTAGAATAAAGAGACCATGCTCATCATCAGCACGATGATGATGAGGATGATAACGATAGGATTGATAACCTTGTCAGAGGAAAATAGCGGAACACTTTGTTACTTTTGTGGTGATGCTGGGGGTCACACCGAAAATAATGTAAAGTGGTATTAATAAATGGTGCATAATATTTACATTCGGACATGCACTGCTATCTTCAAATAACCTTAAAAAGAAACGGTTGTTTCAACTGACAAATTTCAATTTCCTTGAAATAATAATTATCAAATGAGTAGGAAGTGTAAAAAGGAAGGGTATTTTTGGCAGGGAAGGTTGCAACCGATATAGTCAAATAATTTAGTGACGACAAATTAATTAAGTGAAACGATATTGTTTTGTTTCAGCAGAGAATTATATATCACTTTACTCATTTGTCAAAATGAGGTTACACTCAATTCCTAGAAAAAGTCAGGTAAACGGATTTAGTCAGTATAAAAATGTACAAATTAAAAGTATACCTGTTACCACCGTCTATAATATGGTATACTACAGTTATTAAATATTAACGTAAATTTTTAAATAATAGTCAGTCCGTAAATTAAATGTGATTGTAAAGTATATTATAAAAAAAAAATATTTTGACAAAGTCAAAAGAGTGGTACTAGTGATGGTGTGATAAATGAATGAAACAAGGCAAGCAAGAAAAAGTGTCAGTCAACTCAAAACAGTGAAGTGCGTGTCTTCTTGGAAAAGAAATTAATTAATGAATCACAAAGTAAACACACAACACAGCATACAGGGTAGGTAAAACGTAACAAAAAATAATTGTCACATTTTCATGATCCAACTTAATCATTAGAAAAATTGGGTAGCACCATGCCAGAAGAGGCAGCATACACGGTAAATAACTTTTTGTGTGATTGATTAATTGACAAAATAATAAAATGCAGGAAAGTGTAACGCACACCTAAATAAAAAACAGGTATGGTGCAATTTTCAACAGAACGAGTGCCTATTAAGCTTGTAAAATGATGAGTAAATGAATGAATATTTTTTTAGGGAAATAAAAATATTTTATTTTAGTGGAGCTCAACGAACTGGTTATCATGATTATTTATTTCTTTGTTATCATTTCATGAAATTGCAATACAATTTAATTTTTTTTTCTTTGTATATTTTTGCAGGTTAAAAAAAGGCAAACTATCACGTGACACGTCTGAGTAAACAGTTTAAAATGATGAGTAAATGAATGAATATTTTTTTAGGGAAATAAAACTATTTTATTTTAGTGGAGCTCAACGAACTGGTTATCATGATTATTTATTTCTTTGTTATCATTTCATGAAATTGCAATGCAATTTAATTTTTTTTTCTTTGTATATTTTTGCAGGTTAAAAAAAGGCAAACTATCACGTGACACGTCTGAGTAAACAGTATTTGAAGACTAACGTACATACATACCAGCTATAGTATTCATATTTTCAAGTTACCAGCAATTCAAAATCAACAAAACCATCCGTCAATTTTTACAAAAAAAATATTCAAATTCAGTACACTGCTCATTACATTTAAGTGAGGAGAGGGGAAGATAACTGATATCTCAAAGTCAAGATGGGGAGTGAATTTCGTGAAAAGAAAATTTACAAGGTGGTTCTCACTGGAGGTGAGTTGATATGCCGAAAATGACTTTTATAGCTTTGGTATGCAGCTTGGGATTCTGTGTATGAATTTTAAAAAATTAAAAATTTTGTTTTGTCTCTTAGCGCAAGGGACTATGCTCTAATGCTCACCCAAACTGACAGGAATCACATGCCCGTCTACAAAACAAGACGATGCTTCCTCCTCAACGATCAGTACTTTCAAATGGACGTTTACAAGGAGCCCCTCCATCCCAGATGCAAAGGTCTCATTCTTCTCGAGACGTACAGCACACTGACCAGTGACGAGCTGTATCAAAGACTACCAAGCTTCTTGACTGTTGTCAAAGAAGTCACTGGAGATCCAAGGTACTCCATGTTCAATCTGAGTTTGAAGGAGGGGTGGAAGAACAACGAGCATTTTAGCAAGCTTGTCTCAAGTCCTCCAATGACCAGTAGCGCAGCAAGTAGTACTGTGGACAGCGACAGTAGTGACAGCAGTGGCAACGGAGGCTTCCTCTCCAGTGGGGACCACGACGCTAGCAAAAAGGAGGAGAATGAAAGAAACGAGAGTTTTCTGGCTTGCTGTGACGAAAAGTCCATGAAACATCACATTGCCAACGGCTGTAGAGGAATTAACGGCTGGATGAAAGAATGTACGACAGACAACAGCAGTAGTAAGGGACATGGAAAGTTTAAAGGGTATGAGACCAACGGACACGCCTCTTCTAATGGGGCTAGTAACGGAAGTAGTAGTAATGGCGTTAATGGCAGTAATAACGGTGTCAGCAAAAAAGCCATGAATGGAAATACTCCTTCACCTTCTACTGCTACTACAACTGCTAACGGTAGTGGTCTCTAGATAGAATATCAACAAAAGCAGCATTTTTATTTGACAGTTGGTACGCTGGAGTAGAAGAGATGTAAAACTAGAAAAAAAAATTGATAGTTTAATTGGTCAAATAAAAAGCGAAATTATTTAGTACAGTAGTTTGAATAATTGCATAATTAGTTAATATGCGAGTGAATAGTTAATATCGCAGTGTAGCGAGAATTAAAGGTAAACATTAAAAAAAAAATACTAGTAGTATCGATTCAACCGTATTGGTAGATGATTTGATGCTAAAGGCAGTTTTTCAGTCAATAGAAAAAAAACATTATTGCAATGTCCCTTTTTTTGTTTTCAATGAAAAATGCTAAACAGACTGGATTTAAAAATATTTTTAAAAAATTGTATAGATTTTTATTCAAAAAGCAAGGTATTTACAAGGTATGTTTGTAAGTTGGTTTCACTATAAGCTTGCAAAATTTACTGTAAAGGTTATCAGAAAAAAAAATTATCATAATCTTCTCGGCACTGTTTTATAAGGAGCTGTGTAATTTAATTTTTCGATATCATTTAAGTAAATGTCTTTCCCTTCAATAAATAAAAAAAATTAAATGATGTATGTATGTACTTAAATTAGACTATAAATTAGAGCTTGAAAAGTGAGTAAATTTTTTGGCGAAGTTAAATAATTTCAAAATATTCAATTGTAAGTTGCAATAATTTCAAATTTATATAATATCGTCCTTACCTAGACAGTACATACGTATGCCTAAGTATGTATTCAAATTATGTTACAATAATAATTAATTATAATTATATAATTAGATTGTGGTAGTCCAGTGTGTAATTATTGTTGTGCGCGTAAATAATATCATGTATATTACATACATACACTTACTGTAATGAATCGATTAACAAAATTGAAAAACCCTTACCATCGCTTGAAACAAGGTCTGGCTGGGTACTGTTTACGTCTAAAAAATGGAAGCTAAATGACCTATTATTACTGTTTTTGTCCTAAAAATTTGTGAATATTATATGGAAAACTTATAATAAAACGTTAAACATTTTTGTTGAAATTGTAAAAAAATTGTGTTTGAAGATAAAAAACGTAAATATTTTTGCATAGATTGCTGATTGCGATTTGCGACCCTAAAAGTTAAATTTTTACCATCCTAAAACAGCTTTTTGTAACCTTCGTTTTGGAATGTGTAGATTTCTGCCTTTAAAATGATCAACGACAACGTCGCCAACTTAACTTCTTGTATTGTTTGTCATAAACTGAAGGAAAGAGAAAGTCGAACAGAAGCAAAAAAATTACTCAAGGAAGGATTACGCCAAGTGTTTCTCCAGCAGTATTAAATTCAAGTCCGCAACTATTCACCATTTATTTTTGTGCATCTTATGATTCATTGCTCATTATTGCTATAAATAGCAACTAACACCTCCAAATGGTCCAAATTACAAGTTTAGCTTTTACGTAAAAGAGCCTTCCTGCATAGCCTGCATGGCCTCCTATATAAACCTGTTTGTTTGCTAGTTGCTACCCCAAACACTTTCAACTTTGCCTGGGTCTTTTGGAAACTTGGTTTTCAAATTTTTCAAAACTTCGTACTAAATAGACAAGGTCATCACATAGTTGTTATTATTTTGTCACCTCTGAGTTCCCTAACTCGTGGTGTGACTTTTATTTGAGTGTCCAACTTCTTGAATATCTTTGTTTGGGGAATGGGAATGGGGCACGGAGGCATCGATACAGTCGCTAGAAAACAATCGTTTTTGGGAAGAAAACGTCTTTGTTCTTTTCGCTAATCATTGAGAAAAATTTCTGCTTCTTAGTTCTTACAATCTCACCTGCTTCTACAATTTTGTGAAAATAATATCCGTGTTTTGTATAATGAACTTAGCAATGACATTAATGACAATGACAGAAGAGATTTCAGTACTTTGTCAATTTCTGCATGAGTAGAGTTCTGCATGAAGTAGTACATGAAAGAAAAACGTAGAAACTGAACTAAACTTTTACCTGCTGAGGAATGGAATACAAAACAGAAATCGACTCGTAGGCCTCAACCGTTATTGTGGTAGTGGTCTATGTTTAATTGTTTATTCTGCGGATGGCCATCAATTCTTATCATCATGAGCCATACCTTAGGAAACCTTTTCAAAAGCTTAAAAGGATAAAGTAACGCACGTGGAATGAAACGCAAACAATGGTTCAAATAAGGAAAACAAAACACGCTTCCTTATCAATTTAATCATTGCGTATATTCGGCATGATTGATTGATAGCTAAGAATCGCTCGGTGTAAGTTCAAGTTACAAGGTTAAATCAATTTTCAAAAATTTTTCCTTATTATTTTTCCTTTTTTTTTGTTTGTTTGCTTAAATGTGTTCGTACAAATTGCAGTAAAACGCTGATTAAATAAAGAACAAAATCATAATTACAGCTTGAAAATTTTAGTTGTAAAGTTGATTTCTATCGATTAAAAGCTAACTTATTCGTTAAGTAATCAGTTGACTGGAACATGGCGTCGCTAATGAAGTCTAAGCTGACTTCAGTAAAAATTCAAATTTTCACAATTTTAGTTTCCCTTTCCATCGTTCACTCTGCTCATATCCTATTCTACCATAATGTCGCCTCCTACAGCCACCGAGTTTCTACCTATCCGCTGGCTGACAAGCTTGCTAAACAGGGTCATCAAGTTACCTTCATCAACCCATTCCGACATCGAGGTCCTTACGTGAATCCCAACATTACTGAGATTGTTCCGTTATCTGTTGAAAAGACAATGCATGACATGCTAGCATCCGGATTCGACATAAACCACCGCATCAACAAATCATTTGAGCGGATTGTTTTCGCCCTGTTTCCAATTGCTGCTGCCGCTTGTAAAGATCTCTTTGACAGTCCAGAACTGGCTCAGTTTTATCGGGCTACAAAAACACTTGACCTGGTCATTATGGATAACTGCGGGGCGGAGTGTGGAGCTGCAATAGCTTATAGATACGGCGCCAAACATATTATCTTCAACACCGTGATCCACTTTGGATATGAATTCGACATGCTTGGATTTTCCCCGGAAAGTAGCGCCATTCCAGAGTACGAGATCAATCCTCCTCAGCCTCCAATGACATTTTCCCAAAGAGTTGTGAACGCCCTCATTTCCATTCATTTTCGTTGGGAGCACTACAAATATGTAATGGAGATGGATTTAATGGCAAGGTCACATTTGAAGGATCCATCAATGCCATTTTTGGACGATTTGATAAGAAACACTAGTTTAGTGCTTTATACTGGGGATGTGCTCACAGATCATCCGAGATCACATGCCCCTCTCTTTGTT
>JAHZMZ010002891.1:0-17734 GCA_027743805.1 Lepidocyrtoides sp. E14 | reverse complement strand
TACTACTATAATACGTGCATTTATGATTATTACTGTTATTAGCGATAAAGAACAGGAAGCTTGAATGGTGAATGGAAATAGTATATACTGAATCGAATCAGTAGTGTATAAAAAAACTGTGCATAATAAGCATTTTAACGTTTGACATTATGGCTAGAGAGAGATTTGTACCAAGGACTACACTATATAAGCCCATAGAGCAAATAACAGGATATTAAAGATATTATGAAGATGAGTAAAAAAAGGAAAGAATATTAAAATGAAAAGAAAAATTAGTTGAACGCGAGACTTTGTAAGAAAGTAAAGCTGTATGAAGTAAAAGAAGGTTAAAAAAAGGAGTTTTAATAACTTGACATAGGTATTTTTTTTCTCTCTCTCTCTATTCTGCTACACATCATGAATTTTATATTTTACTTAGCAATAGATATATTTTTGTACAAACAATATGTGACGTGGAATATTCGTCATGAGATAAAAAGTGCCGAGATACACACGTTTTTGCATTGAAGTAAGCCGTATAATATCATGTATGACATGTCATCATGAATTTCGTCAAGGAATGGGGACTCATATAATGAAATCATTTTTGTACGAGTAAGCGGTAATCCTATTATCGGGTATCGTTTGTGTTCATGCTTCTTCGCGTTTTTGTCGTATATATAAATGGTCATGAGGAGAAGTAATATTAGAAATAAAATTGGGTTACATTAGTACACATTCTATGTATGCATGTACATTTATTTAAATGGAGGGAAATGGAAATTTGCTTTTTCATAGGGAGATTGGAAAAGTGCAAAAAGTGGAAAAGTTCAAAGGGCTTGTGGAATTGGAAATAAAATACATGATTTATCATTGCTTTCCCCAAAATCATAGTAATGATGACACCATTTGAAGCTCACATTTTGATCCAACAAGCCTCCTCTACAAACCCTTCCGCTACTTTGCCCAACGGCAGTTGTAGTGCAGAAGAAGAGACTCTACTTCAAGCTTTGAAATCCGGCAAACTAAGTCCCAACCTCCATTTTAAAAACGAGAGTTTACTTTCCACCACTATTAAAAAGGGCTGCCCAAATCTTCTCAAACTTTTCCTGGAGCATGGTGCTGATCCGAATCTGAAGAGTTATGAAAATGGCAGGTATGAGCCAGCTCTCATCACAGCCGTTCGGTACAAATCCCTGCGGTGTGTGCAAATCCTACTCGACTGTGGCAGCAGCCTGAACAAAACCAACTTTTATGGGTACTCATCCTTATCTCTTGTAAAAAAATGAAATGCTTGAATAAAAACTTAAACTAACATTTTACATACCCCATACTACCAATCTAATAATAACACTAGTGACTAGCAGCAAAAATGCATTAAATCTTTTCTGTTCAAAAAAGTATGAAAAAACATAACTCTTTTTCTTGCCGCACCACCACCACCACGCGAAAACTTCTTTTTTATTCAAATATCCTAAAAAGTTAAGTTGTGCCAATAAAAATTATTTTTATGCATGAAAATGTAAATCAAAAAGTTCATATTTTTTATGATTTTATTATTATTATACTCCTCCCCTATTTTAGAACCGACGCAGTATTTCAAGCTGTTCACGAAAATGCCATTGAGATTTTGGAATGTCTTCTCTGTTTTGAACAGAAAAGGCAAGATGAAAATTATTTTGAACAGCAGCAACGGAAAAAAGAGAAGAAGCAGAAGAAGGACGTGCCAACAGCAGAATTTTCTCCATCATCATCACAACCACTAGCACCACATCAAACTATTACTATTCAAAAGAGAACCACAGGAAAGATTTCCAAAGAAGGAGAATGGGAAACATCATCAGCAGCAGTGACAAAAGTTGTGTTAAAAAGAGAAAATCTTTCCAATAATCATAACCGTAATAAAGACCATCATGATCACGATGATGATGATGATGAAGAGGTTGATCATGTACTTTGCCCTTTCTACTACGCCCTCAACTATGCCATGTCATATCCCAGTAAACGAGACTCTCTCGCTCTACTTCTTCAGTTGTACTACAAATGTAAATGCCTTAAAGAAATTGTAAGTTGTTTGGATAGTAGTAGTGGTGGTGGTATAGCTGCTGGGAGATATTCCAACAGAGCAAATAATAATTTGGTGATAGAAAATGATCAAGTTAAAGAATGTTTGAGAGTGGTTGTGAGAACGCCAAACTTTTTCCCATTTTCCAGTCGCTTCACTATAACCACTACTGGAAAGGATAAATCTGTTCCGCTTGCTGCTGGCAGTGATCATATCGAAGACGATCATGATAGTAGTGTTGGTGGTGGAGTCCAACAGCAGCAGCAGCAACAGTATGATTATTATGAAGCACATCATCATCATCATGATAATGAATATGATATTAGGTTTCAGCTTGGAGCAACTGCAGGAAGGCTAGGTGGCAGCGTACTAGGTGGAAAACGAAATGAGCTTAGAAGATGGAGCAACTTTTTGTTTCCTTACAAAATATACAAGATTGAAGGAAAATGTCATGCCATAAAAGAGAATGAGTCATCGTCATCATCATCGCCAGCAGCAGGGGTAATAGAACATCGACCATCGTCAAGTTACGTTGTTCTCGTGGGACCTTTGAAGTTATCCTGTATTACAAGGGAAGTGATCCGCGATCAAATTATGAGGAGTGCTCAAACAACTTCAAATGCTAATGCTTCTACTACTCCAGCTACTACTACTTCATCCCATAAAACTGCTCAAAATGGATCCACCAGCAGTAGCACGAGCACGACTGTTGCTCCTCATCATTTGAAGCCACCATTACAATCATCAGAAGTAAGAGAAGAGTTTTTTGGAGGAACACTGGAGGAAGAGCATTACTTGAGTAGAAAGCGGAAGAGAAATTTTCGTAAAAGTTTGGAAACCCTAATGATGCCAGCGCAGTTGATGGATTACATTTTGTATAGAAACATCCAATGGAAAAAAGGAGGTAGAGGTAATAGAAGCTGTACAAGCGCTTCGAGGAAAAAGGGTGAAAAAAGCGAGGAGGATGAAGAAAATGAAAATAACGAGGTAGGCAGTAACATCGACAACATCAGGCTAATTAAGAGAGATCTCGAGCTAAATATCAACTACTTTGCCATTTATATTTATTAGCTGACTTTATACTGTAATGAAAGCTTCAATATACTTTACACTTTCATCTACAAGCATACCTAGGTATACCTAGTTGCTTCATGTGCTAGTTAGCTAAAATAATAATAATAATAATAATATGTTATTTGTAATGATCCTGTGCTTACAGTGACGTTCGTTAGGATAAGGATAACAAGAAGAATGAGTATGTCAAATATGTAAAAAAATAATCAGATTTAGACATAGTTCACGCGCTCCACTTATGCTGTATTACGCATACATAGCAGATACTAATAGAGCTGAGCTGCTTTAACCATGCAATCATAATACCTACCTATATGTACATATTGACTTGAAAGGAAACTCGGTTTATTTTTATTAAAGTGAAAACTTTTCTACTTAACTTTATTTTGAAAAAAGTCAGCAGAGCAGTAACAACATCAACTCAACACTTTGACTAGTTTCTACATATACTTATTATTATTATTATTATGCTCTCAAGTAGAGCAAAGTCAACGAGGAAAACATGGAAGGAAACAACAGTCTACTAGTCACTACTTCTGGAAAAGAACCAAATAGAAAAAAAGAAGACCGACGACAACAACATCAGCAACGCTCAGCAACATGTTTTTTGTGAATGGCAACCTAATCGAAAAAAAACTCACAACGGCAGGAAATGTAAAAAGGTCATTTTATTTAGAGACACAGGCAATTTTCTTCTTTGCTCCTGCTTGTTCTGTTTCTCTCTTCTTTTTTTAACTTGACTGTCTCACTTCACTGCCTTGCTCTCACTCAACTGAATACTTGGAATAATAATAATAGCATAATATAGGAAAAGAAGATAGGCAGACAGGAGAAAGAAACATCTTGAACATATCATTTAAAAAAGAAAAAAAAAATAACTACTTTTTTTTAGATTTTTTCTATCTCTCTCTCTCTCTCTTTCCATTTTGCTTTCTGCATGATGTTGTGTTGTTTCTACTGTTTTTTTTCCTCTACTGAATGGAGCAAAACTGTACATTTTCATGATGATTGTCTAGACTCCTATAACGCGATAAATGCGGGAAATACTTAGGGATTGACTAACGAGTGAGTTCGTAAGTGAGTTGAGTTTTTGAGTGAGGCGACCCCTTTCTCTCTCTCTCTCTCTCGCTTCCCTGAAATTTTCTTCTGACACTGTTACTACAACTGCCAGACAGTTGACTTAACTACTCTGCCATAATGCTATTTCTCCTCTATTCTGTCTTTTAACTTTCACATTAAGGAAAATGAAAAAGTTCACTGGTATGGTGTGTCTCTCTGAGACTACAGTATCTATCTACTGAGGCAAGTGGAGGCAGAGAAAATACAATTTTCGCACTCAACAAGACGCAGGACATGTGTTACTGTCTATTATATATTTTTTTATATGTTTTCATATAGTGTCTTAAAACTATGCGAATAACCATTAGTATGGGTATGAAGGTATTAAAGTATATTAAATTATGTAATATGTTTTTGTACAGATATTGTACATACATGCATACGCAGGCATACGATATGTAGTAGTGGCGAAAAAGGTTACTGATGAAATGAAAGGAACGGTGGTAAAGTTAACTATAAGTTTTTTACACTTCTGAACTCCCTTTCCCTCCACCAAAAACAGTTAGTTTTTTTTTGGAGAAAATAGAGAAAAGTTTCGTGTTCGTGAGGAAGATATAGAAGACAGAGAGAAAAGATGTCATTTGAGTAATGACTCGCAAGTGAAAACTTTCCTTGCTTCTCTCCGGCTCCCTATTTCTCTCCATTTAAATGGCAATGAATACCATTTAGAGAACAATGATAGCTTGATGAACAAGCAGGAAGAATGAAGAGCCAAGCCAGGAGAAAAAGAGGAAACCAATGCACTGTGGCGGATAATGGTGAAACGGGTACGGCACATGTTCAATAGCTTTGGATTTATTGTCAAAAGGGAAAAAGGGTGTGTGGATAGTGGATGGATAGAAAAACATGGATTGTTGTAACGTAACAAAAAAGTATATATCCAGTATTTACTGATATTGGATATACTATATACTGGATGGTGAGTGAAAGCAGAAAAAAAGGAGTGACAGAGATAATATAGCATATATATATAGCGTAAACGGAAAAGTTTTCACGTTAACGAGTAAATGAATACAAAAGGGATGGCTGAAGGGAGAAAAGTAGCGATAGTGCCTCTGGTGCAAAAAAGGATAAAGATATGTAATGATAATAAACAGATTTTGGATTTAGATTAAAGCACTGTAAAATGTGTAATGCATTTTGTTGTACATTAATAGTTTAGAGAGGACTTCACAAGAGTAGGTATATATGGTAGTAGTAGCAATAAAACGGTATAACATGTAGGTAGGTAGTGATGGGAGTTGAGGAGGGAAAAGGAAGGAGAGAAAGTTGTGAGGAAAAAGAGTAACAAATGTTACTACTACAACTCTGGTACTACTTTCTCTCCTCTTGCTGTTGGAATATTTGTCTTGAATCTTATCGCAGATCGTTTCCAGTCACTAGTAAAAGGTTCGGTTTATGTATTAAAAGCATCTCTGGAGAACTTTTGTGCTTCATTTAATGTCAAATCGATCCCTGGGGCCCTTTGGGTGCATGCCATGCCATACCGCTGTTATCGCTTACAATACTACTCAGGAATTGAGGAATTTAATGCAGTTTTACAGCAGCAACCAGCAAGCATTGCCTTGCCGTCTTCGTCGTTGTCGTGTACTTCCCTACATCCTTCCTGTAAAGTTGAGAAAAGGCTATCTGTTAAATGCCCTATATATATATGGAACATTATGAAATGGTATAACTATTTTAATGATGTGAGCATATTAACTCCCTGTTTTTGGCCAAATTGGATGAGAATGAACCCCAGGAGTGAGTCTGTATTGTAGTGTGGGCTATAAACGATTTCATTTTTGTATATGACTTGGCCTTAGCCTATATAGCCTTTATGCATGACCGTGCTAAATCCGCTGATGCGGTTATTATGATTCCTATGAATTATTCTTGATAGGACAACAACAATTACCATTTTCCTACCTAAAGTCTACAAAATGCTCTTTTTTTCTTCATTATTGTTAGCAGCAGGCAATAAGGCAATGAGGCAATGCTCCTTTCACCATTTCATATCGGTAGGAAAGTATTAATAAATCTAGTGAAATGGAAAAAAAGTGCAATTGTGTGTGCGAAACTTGCGAAAGCCAACTGTGTTCTGCTGCTGCCGCAGTAAACTAACATTCACCACCAAGGTAAATTATCTGGAAGAGATTACTATAATAGGGTTCACACACACATACAAGAGTAAAATGTGTGCAGTACAAAAAATTGTTATTAATAAAAAATATTTTTATGCTGTGAGACTACACTCCTAGGTATGTTCATATTTTCTGTCATGCTAAATATCCCGAGCGAGGACTTATGTATGTGCTAGATTGCCTAGATTGTAAATACTTAATAATAATAACGTTTTTTTTATTGTTTTTATGTCTTTTAAGCTTTCAGCATATTCCCATTGTTTTGTTGTTCCTTCACCAAAAAAAATATATAATAATTTTACACATCTTTAATATTTACATTGTAATTTATTACTAGAATAAACATATTGTCATTTCCTAACGGAGCTTTTTCCAAGTTAATCATATTATCTTATACACAAGTGAACACTATAATATGCATATTATGAGTATTCCAATTCCTATACATAATATACCTACTGAGGTTTTGAAAAGTGCTCATATATGTAACCCATACGGAATACTGTACCACGACGATACAACAAATACGAGCTAGTCAAACCACTCTAAAATTTCCTCTTGTTGTATGCAAATTTTGACGGAAACTCGGAAAATGTTTTACATGGCCGGCAGCAGGAGGAAAACAAGGCAAACAAAGGATCAAGAATGAAAAGTAAAAAGCGTGTGGAACAGAGAGTGAGAATGTGAAATGAAACAAAATTGGATTGGATTGGGGCTTTTAGTATATTCTCTCTGCATTTTGCCGAAAGGAAAATGTGAAAACATATACATTTTACAACAAGCAAAAGGATGACAACAAGGAAGGTGGAGAGCATGAAGGAACCTAGACAAACTATTTTGTCGTGCATATATGCACCACTACCTCTACTTCTACTACTACTGCCGAAAATGTGAATTATATGTTAAAATGTTCTGTTACGTTTGTTTGCATGAGTTTCTAATTCCTCCTTCCATTGAAAATCCAATAAGCTCTTAGACAAACAGCACACGGCATATTATTATTATTCGTTCGTTTCATGTGTGTGCACTCTTAAAGCAGTCATAGTCATGAAACAATATGTTCCACACCACTACCACCACCAGCCAGTCAGTTAAGCCAAAAACACATGATTATAACTTCAATATAGTTCTGCTACTACACCAATAATATTCTCCATTCTTTCAAAACTGAAGAATAAAATGTATCATTTAATATGCATAGGACGTGCATGTTCAATGTTTCCTTTTTGTAGGTACGTACTACGTACGCTGTTGTAGTAGCAGAAGCAGTGAAGCCCGGTCTCTCCCGTTGCTCTTCTCCTGCTCCTCTAGCACCATACCAAAAAATCCAGTATGATTATTACAATAAAAAAGGCAAGGATTGCGATATTGTGTGTGTTGTGCATAATAACCAAAAATAGAGATTGAAAATGAGTTATGCTGTTATTCCAGGAAGATTGGTATTCTGCAGTTCTACCATATTTTTTAATTCCACATCACTTTACAAATAACGCAACGTACACTTACCACCAGCCACACGACTATAATCGAAATCGAAAGCGGTGCCATAGGGGGAAAAGGCTAGTAGATACATTTTTTATTAGGCAGTACACGTCATTAATGTTTACATTGTAGTTTACTTGGAGTACTTGTTCCGTTCCATCCGATAACTACTTGCTGTTCAGTATTTAAGTAATAAGATTGTCGAATGTCGAGTAAAGCGCATTCAGTAGTTGTTGTGAGTGTGTATAGGCACTTTTATCACAAGAACAAATTGGACATCTGCTAAACGGCAAGATTCCTCTGCGTTGGAAATGTCAACGTGTGTGTTGCTGCTACTAGAGTGTGCAATGTGTACTCTGTAATCAACTTTTGCTTCCTGTCGTGTCTACGTATTTTCCACCAAAAAAAAGAAACATTTTTGTGTGACTTTTTTTAAGGGAAAAAAAGGACAAAAGTACAAAAGGAAAGTTTTATCAGCAGTTTTTGCAAGTGGAAGAGAGCAGCGATAATAATAGTAGTAGTACAGAAAGTGGAATAAATAAACTTTTACTTTTTCATAGTCCGCATTCCATCAAAAGTAACAAGTAAGTGTAAACATGATGATAATGAAGAAATGAAACGCAGGTGTGAAAAATGGCGATATAATTTACTCCAAGTCTTTGAGTAGAAAGTGGAAAAAAGCAAGTAACAAAAACAATTTTCTTACCTTGTTATCTCTACTTTTATTATTATTTCTTTGCTTCTTGTTGGCTGCAGTGATATAAAAATCGGCAAGTATACCGCACCAAACCGCAGTCTGTATTTTTATTTACTAAGCACCTTTTTCTTGCTCTAAATTTACCGCACCAGAAGGAACCCTTAACCAACGCAGTATAAAATCCCACAAAACTCTACAAATTCTCAAGTACATGTAAACAGTAAAACGGTCAAATAAAAAAAATTCCAAGAAAGAGATAAACACACTCACTATTAAAGACAAAACAGTAGTGGTAGTAGTAGTACTTTAGTAAATAATTTGCCTAACAAGTTCGTAGAAGTGAGATGATGATAACCCTGAGAGCCTCTATAATAAATGTGCCATTTTCATATGGAGACCCTTAAGTGCACCAAGCAAATAAGTGGAAAGTGTGAGTACTCCCTCTGTAATGTGTGTGTGTTTTGGAAAGTGGCTGCAGTAAAACTGGCTGTAATCTGTCCAATTCCAGTCGTATTCTATCCTCCATTCTCTCCCACTACCATAACCTTCCAAAACTCTGTGTGTGCTTGTCTCCCTCCAAACCTTTACTCCACCTCTGATATTCTCCAACTCTTTTTTTCTCTCTCATTCCTTTTTCTCACTCTAGCTAGCAACCAGCTCTACTTAACCACCACTCATATTCTACATGCTCCTACTTCTTTCTAAATGAAAGCAAGCGAAAAGTTCCAACACTTTTCTTCCACCCAAGAAAATTCCTTCTCAACATCAACAACAACAACAACACATCTTTCTCCCTCGCTCTTTCTCTCTCGTCCTCTTCACCACACCGACACTCACAGTTCCAGGTTTTTATTTTTATTTTCTATAATATTCCAGTTGCATCCCATAACATTCCCCTTCCAATACATACACACTTCATGTAGTAGTGAAACCATTTCTTTCTTCACTCAAACAGATAATAATGGAAAGTGCAGTATTAAGTAGAGAGAAAGTATACAGTCACCGAAACAGACAGACAGCGAGAATTACACAGGGAGTTACTACCATACTTACTCCTACTTGCAAACTACCACCACATCACTACCATACTCGTTTCACACACAACAAAACCAGTCCTTTATCTTGTTTTCTCTTTCTCCCTCAATTTCTTTCATTCTTTCTTTCTCTTACGGTCTGAAAAACCTGAACTGTCGCATCATCATCATCATCATCATCAAGCAGCATCAGCAAGAACGGTGATGGTAACAGAAGAGAATCTGAAAGAGTAAAAGAATACAAGCGAGAAAACTACTTTTTTTTCTCTCTCTCTCTCTCTTTGGTTCGTCTTTTACCAATACAAAAACCGACTACAAGAATATCTGAGGATAAGACGGATCATGAGATGATGATGATGATGGTGCCAACACAATAAAACTAATATCTTTTAAAAAGGAATACAAGAAAAACCACCACAAGAGAAAAGTCTTAAAGTTTTTTTTTTTTTTTTTTTGGTGGAATGATGGGATATTATTTTTATGAATGTGTGAAAGAAGACCTCTCTAAGCTATAGCAATAACCTGTTCTTCTTATTCTTCACCACACTAGGAAAAATTTTCTCTGGCATTTCTCCGAGCTTTCCGTCTTTTTTTCTTTTTTGCAAACGCTGTCAAGTGCGAAAATAAACTAACTTTTCTTTCTTCTTCTTTC
Source organism: Lepidocyrtoides sp. E14 (assembly GCA_027743805.1). Classification (NCBI taxonomy): domain Eukaryota; kingdom Metazoa; phylum Arthropoda; class Collembola; order Entomobryomorpha; family Entomobryidae; genus Lepidocyrtoides; species Lepidocyrtoides sp. E14. Next base: position 7,509 of record JAHZMZ010002891.1, on the reverse strand, counting down.
ATTCTCATCTCTGTCTCCTCTGCTACTTCGCATTTCTTCTCTTTATGCGCTTACTTTTTTTTTATCCGTGTTCTCCCGTGTGTTCCTTCACGTTCATCCAACCAAAACAAACGAGAAAGGAAAAACTGCTCCTTGCTATTATTATTATTTTCTTTGTGGATTGGGCAGAGTTGTCTGGACATGTAGTAATAATAAGCAAGTGAAATTGGGATTCTTGTTCTGGCAGGGAATGCTTAAGAAGAGTGAGAAAGTGAAAGCGACACCAAACCCGTTTTAACAAAAACATGGAAGAGGTAAACATAACACACGCGCTGCATTGTGTACTACTACTCCTTTTTTAAACTTGGTTGGTTTTTTTGGAGTCTCATCGCATACACACACCACCAGCAAGACATTTCTGTTACGGCAAGACAAAAATAATATTTTTCTTTTGGTGGACTACTCAACTGGCGACGATATAGACGATATAGAGTAGTGGAGTAAGAAAAAGAACAACAACAATGGAAAAAAAGCAACAGAAAACGGGAGAAAAATATTATCCAGAGAATACTAAACGAAAGTAGACGGACCAAATTGCATTGCAACATTTTCTCTACTTTTTTTTCCTTTTTTCTGCCCCGGTCCAACCAAGTGTTCCAACTTTAATTCCATAGTCCATCTGTACTCATTCCACACCACAATGCACACATACTACTACACAACAGCCATACATACATTATTGATCGAATGTGAATGAGTAGAGAATGAGAGCCAGTTTTTTTATATCATCCACGAATGACGCCACCACCGTACTACCAATTCAACTACGACTCACCACCACTCTGATGCTCCATGCTTTTCCCACTTACCCTTTTGTATACCTTTCTCTCTTCTTTGGATAGCTTGCTCTCACTTATTGGACGCTCGTTGTGGTGATTGTAGTAGTGCTTTCATTTTTTTTTCTGGAAAGAGATCTTTCCATCATCTGTGCCGCTGTTGGAGAATATTTGTTTTGTGGAGTGGAGTGAAAGAATATCTGGAGAAAGGTGAAGATAATACGTAAAAAAATACCAATAATACTGCAATATATATTCTCATTTCCATTCAATTTTTCTGACCATCATCATGATGTTGATGGTATCGTTGAAGTAGAAAAAAAACGGGTGAATGCATTCGTCGTCCAATAAGCTCATTCGAATGGTGAAGTGTTTGATTTGCTGAAAGTGACAAAAGTTTACATTATCGAGAAATAAGGCTTTTGTGGTGTATGATGATGACAATGAAAATGTAATTTTCTAAAAAGTTGGTCCTACTTTCACTTTCTACTCAACCAACTTTTTGAGAAAGACCGAAATCGCCATTTTTACGCATGTTGTTTACAAGCATTGCCACAAAATTTTGTCGCGTCTACAAACCCGCTGACACTTTTTTATTTTCGTATCGTTCTTATGCTTTTATTCCTTCCCATCTTTTGTTGAAAGCTGCACCACCTCCCCCTCCGCCGCCTCCTCCACCAAGGCAGCCATCTAGAGAAAGTTGGGTTGTGCCTGTCGTATTAAGAAAAAAACCAAAAAAAGGAAGGAGAAAAATGGGCTCGAGAGAGGATACATTGCTTTTATTTGATGTCGACGGAACGTTGACGCATTCACGACAGGTAAAAAATGTGATTTTATAAACTCGTCAGAGTTTTCACTTGCAGCTTTCCAACGTTTTATAATTTCTCTTTCTATTATGGACATTTACAGGTGATAAAACCAGATTTCTACGAGTACTTGGTGGGTGAGGTCAAGCCAAAGTTTAAAATTGGAGTTGTCGGAGGCTCTGATTTGTCCAAAATATGTGAGCAATTGGGAGGCGGAAAAAGAGGTAAGTTTTTGTCATATGAAGGCGTAAATATATAATTATGCTAATGTATTTATTAGCCTCAACTCACCACTGGTTTTGCATGCCTAGTGATAAATGACTTTGATCTACGTGTTCGCCGAAAATGGACTGGTAGCTTACGGAAAAGGGGAACTAATTGGAACTCAATCAATACAGAAATATATAGGGGAGGAAAATTTGCAAAAATTTATTAATTACGCCCTTGCATATCTCTCAAAGATAATTCTTCCAGTGAAACGGGGTACCTTTATCGAATTCCGTAACGGAATGATTAACGTGTCTCCAATTGGGCGTTCATGCTCACAAGAAGAAAGAATGCAGTTTTTCGAATACGATAAGGTAACATCAAAGTGTTTATTTTTTTGCGCTGTCTCTGTCTGGTAGTTGTGATAAAATCTTAATGTTTACTTAACAAAAGGAGATTCGCGGAATGTTACAATAAAAGGCATGAGCTATTTTGTTAACAATGCACACTAAAGGGTTATACAGCTTATTTTATTGGACATGCAGCGCATGGAAAACATATATTTATTCTGGTGTGCTTTGTATTTTATTTATTATGTGTACTTTTACCTTTTTTCAAATTATATGCGTTTATAACGGTATTATTAAACTAGCATCAGACTGTGATTAAAAGAACGTAATGATAATCATCTTGTGCGTGCCACGGAGTAATTCATTATGCTAAATTTTATGGAATGATTAAACATTGTGTATTTAGCACATCAACTGTTATTGAAGACAAGGATCGATGCAGGATATAAAGCAAGCAGCTTTCACCTTTTACTGACACGAAAACTTGAACATAAAGTTCACTAACAAAACAAGGCATAATAGGTAAAATATTATCGATACAGCCCTATGGAACGCCATAAACAGTCAATAGCCAATCATCCCACGTTGGTAGACGATGATACGGCTTCCGTTGAAGCAATCAAAGTTGCTATAGAAGACATGGAATGGATTCATTTCCGTTTTTCTTTCAATTTGAACCTCAAGAAAGGAACTTTTTTACCACTTACGTTTTGCACCAGTTTTGTTTTTCACACTGCAGCAGATGAATACAGACAGCAATATCACCTTCAATCCCAAGTTAGAATTTAATCTCACCTTCCTCATTATACTGTACTGATTCGGTAGTGGAGTGGACTCAGTGGACAAAGCCCAAAAATGTCGGCTCTCTCGCAAATCACGCCATGGCAAAAAATGCGTGCCATGGACGAGCAGTTTACAAAATTTGAAAACATTGACAAGTTTCATAGTAGTGCCGTACGTTGTGCATGAAACTTTCTAGCATTGCAATTAACCTTGTGGAAACACTTGCAACCAAAAGCTTGAATAATCTTTTATTTGCGTTCTTCTATTCTGAATAGAAACCTAAAGTCGAGCCTGGCGTTATTTGGGCAGAACCCTGCCGTCCCTGTAACCCATTTTTAACGTACTACAACAATGGGAAAGTAAACAAGTGCTGTAAAACGCGATACGACTACAATTTTTTCTTTTGTGAGGGGTATGATCAAGATCGTCATCGGGAGGACAGGAAGTATCCATATTTCTACTTGAACACTGATTTGGAAGAAGAATATCCATGTCGAACAGTGCCCCTTTTAACCAGTTCTCACTATGGACATCGACCACCTTACGATGATACTGTAAGGGTTCCTAGGAAAAGTGCGATCAACGAGTTTTGGCGCAACAATGGAGCTGCCTATTGTTTGAATACAAATGCGAACGGATACGTTTACAGCACAGTTAGTTATCTGCCTATGAAACCATTCCAGTGGAATGCTCAGTATGGATACACATACGCCCCACCAAAAAATTAGTTTTCATGATCACACGAAGGAAAGTGTCGCTGACTTGACATTTGCGTTTTTACAGCACCGAAATATTATCGCACTTTTATTTATAACGTTAAGTTGTACAAGAATCAAAATAGTAATATTACTCTCGTTGAAGTACACCACGCTTAACAGAAAATGGTGTGCACCGTACATCGTTTAAAATTAACAACACTGAAAACTTTTAACAAGAATTTTAAATTGATTGTAGTAAGAGAAATCCCCGATTAAAATTGTGCAAAATATTAAAAGTACATACTTGCTACTTCTTTCTTTACATACATACATAATAATACATATGTCACTTTGAACAGTAAAACTAGGCAGAATTTCGGGAATTGGCTAGCAAGAGGGGGACATCATTTGGGACCTTTGAGTTAAATATTGCGTAAATGCAACTTGAAATGCTTTAGGAGCACTGATGGACTTGATTTTGGAAACATCTACGCACAAATACTTGGGCTCAAATGGCTTCAATCTGTATTCTAGGATGCACTCAATTACCCAATCAAAAGTGACCGTGATCCATTTCCTTGTGTTAAGCCAATCTGAAAAAAGTCCATTTTGTGTGAACTAGTGAACTTTGTTAAAGTATTACAAAAACGTATGGAAGCAAATAAAGGACTGTGTTATTGCATTTTTCTTACCGTTATACTTTGTCGAATCACCATTCAAACTTCCAATCACTATTAGATCTTTGTAACGGTTCTCTGCAGAATCAACCACTGTGGCACCCAGAGTTGACAACAACGCCTAGAATTTAAGTGCTACGTACAGTAAATCTGTTTGCACGTACAGTGTAATTTCAAATGAGAAAATCATATATCAAATTTGACTTACCTTAACCTCGTTTTTGGCGAAACCTAAGCTCGTGTAAATCTCTGTTGCAAAGAAAAATTTGTAACCTTCAAATAAGTTCTTCTCTGCAAGGCGAGAACGCTTAACTCCAGGATCACACTGTTTGAAATTTGATGTTTCGTAAGGCGCCTAACAAAAATAGTAACCATATATTACTATGCACATGAATAAATTGATAATAATAAGTACTTTAATTGATCAATTTACTACCTCAGAGACTACTTCACCACTATCAACACACTTCTCAATCCAATCAAAAATTACGACCCACTTGCGACCAGCAATTGCCAAAAGATATTTCAAAGTTTGCGGAACGCGCCCATTGGTAAGGTTGATAACTAAATGAGTTACATCATCGGTAAAATCTTTGGTAATGGTTCCATTGCACATTTTGCACAACTGCTGGAGCTTGATCGTTTGGGCCTTGGAAAGTCGTGTTGGACAAAATACATATCGCTGCTTGGCAGGAATTATTTTTTCCACCAATGTGGCCGCTTGATTAGGGCCTTGCTTTGACCTACCAGAGTTCCGCTTGCCAGTACTTGTCTCAGGAATGTCTAGCAGCCAGTCTTCATCTTCCTCGTCTTCAAACATAACATCATCGTCTTTCTTTTGCTTCTGGATTTTCTTTTTAGGTTCGTAATTGATCAAGTTTGACTCTGATGTCGATGGTTTAGCTGGCTTGACTGGACTTGCAGTCCTTTTGCTGACTCTGAATGACGACCGAGCAATCACGCCGTTTTCTTTCTCACCATGTGATCCGAATCCACTTCCACGACGGTTTACACGCTCCATATTACCGTCCGAGTCTGTTGTCTTTAATCTTTTTCCATCAGGCCCTCCTACACCTCCACTCATGCTAATATCTAAGAACATCAAATCACTATCCCGCGGCTGCTGAAAATCATCATCAATATCCATATTCTCGATGTAATTTTTACTTTTGTATTCGTCTTTTGATTTCTTTTTATGTGACTGCTGAGAAATAGATTTGGCTGGCTGTTTGAAAACAAATGAATGGTCCTTGTTCTTTGTGGAGTCAACTTGACCTTTTTGTGGTGGTGGTTGTAACTTTGTCAGACAAACATCTTTGGAATATACAAGGGATTCAACTGGAAGATTGCCAAGTACTTCGTCCGAATTTGTAATTCTTCTTCCTCCTCCTGAGGAAGCGTGTGCAGAAATATCATCTCCATTATCATCGTCAAAAGGGAGATCAAAATCTCTCATTATGTCAGATGCAATGTCATTATTGGTTTGGGCGATACCCGCGTTAGGAGAAACGTTTTTTGGTGGGTCAGGCGGCGTTGGAGTGAACACAGGGGGATCATCTTGGATTAATGATTCATCCTCGTCGTCCATATTTTCACAATCGATAGCAAAGTCTGATAATTTTTGTGAAGTGCGTTTCTTTGCTCCTTTCTCTGTTAGTTTTAGTGAACAACTCGGTTCTTTCTCTCCGGTCATTTTCAAATCCTCAACAAACTTTCTCTTTTTACCCTGATGCGCTGGTTGTGGCACTGACTTTTCTTGGGGAGTTTTATCATTAGTATCACTTAAATCGATAATTTCAACTTCTTCCATCTTGCGTTTATTTTTCATGGACAAGTCCAATGGTTTAATAAACTTGATTGCAGTTGTGGTATGAAACTTGTATTTGATTTGGGGTGATTTCCGACGACTAGATAATGATAAGTCTAATGCTTGAATTGGAATCACGTCGGCTGTCATAATGGCATATTTTAGATTCCGATTCGTCATCTTGACTGGTTCCAATTCTTGACCAACGGAAGTATCTTTTATTTTTATTGGTTCGTCATTTTGTTGGTCCCTTGGTTTGGTTTCTTGTTCTGGATTTTTGTTCAAGGTTTTATTCCTTTCTGCTAAAATAAACTGCTCGTCAAGTGATTTACGCTTAGCAAGCTCGTCAAGTGACTCCTTTAAAAGAACAGACTTTCCCAGTGAATCTTTTTTTCCATGTTTGTCCTTTACAATGTTTTCGTTTTCATTCAATTTGTCCTTTTCCTCTGCTTTCTTTGTGACATCCATTTTACCTGGACTTTTTCCTGAACTAGATGATCTCTTTCTCTTTGCCATTACTGTGACGTTTGCGGTCTTGTCCTTTGAATTTAAAAATCTGCCAAGTTCGGTTTTGAATACTTTGTTCAAATTATCGACCAGGTTTTTCATATCTTCAATGTCATCCCGTGTAATTAATGACCTATTGGAAATTCTTGTTTTGCACAATGGACAACTAGGATTTGGCTCAGTGCATATTTTTTTCAGACAAACTCCACAGAAAACATGACCACACTGGGTTTGAATTGGCTTGTTTAGTACATCACAACTACAATATCATTATCATCAAAGCATCATGTATTAGGTGGAGGTAATGAATGATAAGTGCAAACATATTTTTACATCATTACCAGTTATCTGTTCTGTATTATTCACTCACCATATCGAGCAATTAAAATGGCTCTTTATGCAATCTAGACACTCCTCCATTGCCACTTCAGGGGTCGACATTATTCGCAAAGTTTGTCCTTGGTCCTTCAACTGCTTCCGAATTGAACACATGTTGCCTATTCCTTTTCGGATTAAAAAAATAAATTTACACCAATGACCACCAAAATAATAGTCTCATCCAATTTTAGTCCTTCCGTTCCGTACCCCTCCTGTTAACCTGCCTTTCTGTCAATTGTCAACCACACTGCACACCAAGACGCCAAATTAGACTTGCAATAGTCGTAGACAAACGAATTTACGTTCGACTTCTAACAGTTGACAGCACTCCCCTTTTTCCACCAACAAACAATAAAACACCATTAACTTTCACCAGAAAATTTTAAAGCTCTTTTTTAACGGAAACAGAAACATTTTCATCTTTAAAAAAAACAGATACTTTCAATTTTATACTTGTCGTTGAATACCGAGATTAAAAATG
>JAHZMZ010002890.1:0-13841 GCA_027743805.1 Lepidocyrtoides sp. E14 | reverse complement strand
GTTTGACCGGTATGACGGTTACAAATATTTCATAATTTTGATGTGCCATGCAGCATATCACTCGAAAGCTTATGGAACACAGACCACGTTGGCAGTGACATTTTGAACTATTTGATAACCGGCTACTTTTTTCACTGATCTTACGATCACTAGTTGGTTATTATTGGTAATGAATGAGCATTCTTTAAAGTTCCTGTAGGTCATTTATGTATTTGATGTTATTTTAAAGCAGAATTCAAGTTTCTTGTGAATGGGTTTTATATAATATACCATGCATACTAATATATACGATAAAATATTAATCTAGCGAATGGGTATTTATTTACAACATTCCCCTTCTAATCTTAAGTAGTTCGAGAAAGCTAAATACAGAGTTAAATGCAAATCTGCACCTGGCTAAATTCATAATATTGACTATTGTTTGTGGACCAATTTGACCCCAGTTAGTGTGATGGAAGTAAAACTTTGAGCCTGTAGATAGTAGAACAGAGCAGAGTAAAGATACTCTGTTTTGCATGCCCGCTTCCAGTATGTCATTATCATTAACTCATTCATTTCACGCTGCCTAAAACGATTTTTCTAGCATGTCAGTTGTACAGCATATTATGACGTTAACCATGGTAAAAAGGAAAGTCAAAATCTCATTTCATAATGTGATGAATTATATTATGTGTAGTAACGCTGTAGGAAAGCGGCTCTTCTTCGTATGCACGATTTCACGATAAATTATGCGAAGTCATTTGTACTCAAAGCTGCAGCATAAAATGACAAATACTTGTAAATGTAATCATGTTGAGTGACAGCAGAAGCAGAACAAGATACAAATTGAAGTTTGAATGCAATGAAGTACCATTTTGTGCGCACGAGTTACATAATAATAAGCTGTAAATTAGTTGAACACAACCGTAATATGTTTCCTTCCTTACTGCTGCATTTTTGCATGCTATAAGGTGGTGCCATCAATTTCACATTGACATTACATAGGACACTAGCCATGCACACTGTCATCTATCACCTTATCACAAAATTCACTTTTTCTTTTTGATATCGATGACATTCGTATTCAGACATGATGCTAAAACACTTTCTCCAGAAGGCAGACACTTGTCGTTCACTGTCTGGAAAATGCTGTCACTTTTTGGCTCGTTGTTATAATATTAAATACCTAATATAGGTAGGTTGGCAGTAGTAGGTGTACATGCATTTTTTTGTATGATGATGTTCTTTTTTTTACATTCATAAGCGTAGTATATGGCGCCGTCGGTACTTGTCGCTTGTGTGGGGTTTAACAATCCATAATATGAGAAGAAAGGCGGACGAGAGATATAAAAAAAACTTCAAGTAAAGTACGTGCTCGTTACAGATCCCGTCTCAGTTTCCATTGGAAAGTAGCAGAGGATCCCAGATCCCATCTCAATGATGGTAGCAGAGAATTTGCTGCTATCTAATCTGTTCCATTCCAGAAATTTAGCGAGTAGCATACATTTTTCTCTATGTGGTTCATGATTCATGATATCATAATTATAGAATAAATATTAATCTTTGTGTACCTGCCGGCGTTAGAACACCCGTAATTTGCAATCTTACATAGAGATCTTGTTCGTTTTTTTGTTAGACCTTCATTGTATGGGTTCACACAGTTCACAGCTCAGGGAGTTTTCTTTTATGTGCATACAAACCTACCTACGCAAAGTGTGGTTGACACTCGTAGTGCCTCACTTACCAGTGATGCCACAACTATGTACGAGCCCCAATTTTTAGTACTTTTTTTGGCAATTTACTAATATAAATTAATTGGTTGTGTAAAAAGTGTATAAGAAAAAAATAAATGATATGAGTGCTATGAATCTTACAAACCCTTCTCCTGAAGGTTTCACAAACCGGTAAGTATGTTACTTTCTACGTTTGTATTTGCTTGAGTTTTTTTAAATAGCTCTCAATAATATAATTTACATGTATTTCTATCAGGCTTTGCATGCATCTTACCTCTGAATAACCTAGGTCTAAAAGTGCAGTTCACAGCTTTAAATTAAAGTTCAAGATTTTGGTATGCCAAAGTACGTTTATTTTCGAATTTCAGCAGCGATAGTTTTATTTGCAAAATCGAGTCCAGATTGGTAGCAGTGTTTTCCATTTTTAAAAAAAAGAACCTGTGCGTATTAATTTGAAATGCATGTGTAGGTAGTACTAAGAGTTTGTGTACCCTTAAACCACCACCACTATGTCACCGAAACCACCGTGATCTGTGAACAAAACCTTTTAATAAATTGTTGTATTTATAGTTTGCATGAAAATTACTTCAATGGAATGCATTCATATCGCATATATGCCGCAACAGTGACTTAGCACACATCTTCAGTGGTTGTGGTAAAAATGTTTTAGTTAGTGTCAAATACAAATTGCACAGGATAAATGCATGTTTACCATGGAATATTTAAAAACGCACAGACAACTAAGAAGATGCTAGCTTACTATCTGTTATTTCTTTCAAATTATTTTGCAAAGATGTTATATACCAGCATAGTATTCCATAGTGATTCATTGTATATTTTTAAAAACTTTGTATTTAATAATGAATTTATTCATTTTTGATAGGTTTTTTCTCTGTGTAAAAGTTGTAATATTAGCTTAGAGTATGTTCTTGAAGACAGTTTAAAAGATGGAAAATCCACAGCGATGACTTTGTTTTAAGTTTTAAAAATGGCTACTGGGCTTAATCTAGAGAACCTTATTTCAAAACGCAAAATCAGCAGACTATTGTTACTACACGGAAAATTAAGTCTCTACTAAAGTCGTTTTTAAAAAATGCCGAAGTGTTGCCATATTGACTTTCATCCAACTATTTTTTTAAATATCTATATATCTTTGTCTTTTATTGTAAACATTATCTCAATTTTTTGTTAGTCTCCTGATGACGATTGACGTTTTCAATCGAAAGCTCGAGTAAAACTTGTTAGTTAACAAAATGGCATCCATGAACTCCGCGTCATCTCATTTATAAATTTCAATTCATTTGCATATACATACCATTACTAGTACCTTATTGTTTGGTAATAAACAAAACCCTGCAAAAGTTGAATCCAGGTTCAGCTCATAAATTATTTTAAAATCCACTATTGACAGCACAAATAGAATAATTCCATCATAAGGTTCTCTGTAGAGCATCATATTTTTCTAACGGATTCAACCTAACTGTTCATAGAGTTACATAACCTTTATATCTTTTATACTTGGAATATCTGTCACTCTACTGAAATCACTATTGCTTGCCCTCGTATTGAATTGTCACTGTCACTAGAAAAGTACAAAAAACACAGGTGCAGTAATGTTGCTGATGATGTGGTTTGATTTGGCTATTGCTTGCTGTTATGCTCATGCATGTCTCCTTTTTCCATTTCATTTCCAATTTCCTGGATAATTTGAGTTTGCTTCCTTTTTCATCTCTACAGTACGGTAATAGTAGTCAAGATTGTAAATGCAACATTTCCCTCTTGTTTTTTTCCAAGCTGCTTATATTTTTATGCATCAAGAAAGTTATGTAATGAATGACAATGACTCATGCTAACAAAGGCCACTGGCATATTATAGACTATGTACATTATGCTTGGAACATATGTGGCATAAAAAGAATTATTATGCATCAAGAAAATTATGTAATGAATGACAATGACTCATGCTAACAAAGGCCACTGGCATATTATAGACTATGTACATTATGCTTGGAACATATGTGGCATAAAAAGAATTAATGATTTTGGGCAGTGGATATGCAACGGTTTCAATATCTTGCTTTATGATGACTGTATGAACGATCTTCAAGCTTTTGTCACATGGCAGTACATTATTCTCATGACAGAAATAGTCTTTATTGCATCATGCGGTTCAGTTTTGTTTTCAAGATTTTTTTTATTCACATTAGCAAGCTTAGAGAAGACGTACATCAAAATTGCAAGAGAATAAACGTTATTCTTTTACATTTTAAAATGCCTTGCATAATTGCAGTCTCTTGCTAGAATAAAATAATCTTTAAAATAGAACACGGAAGATAAATACTGTACTCATGTTTATATCTTTAACTAGGTTAACGTTAATTTTGATATGGTTTTGTGGTTTCTATTCAAGTTTCAATTAAAAAATTAAAATGGCCCATTTAACTTTCTCTTTTTTTAGTGTTTACGCAAATTATTTATTTTAAACATTCAATGCACAAGCCTCAATGCTTATTCATATGTGTAAGTATTTTTCTCAAAACCTCAAGGCTTACAGACCTTATTTATAAAAAAATACAGCAGCTGTCAACGCTTAAAAAAATGAGGAAGTATTAAAGTAAAACGTTCTATGCAATAATTTTAACTTACATAATAATTTTAATTCACTCGTCAAATTAGTAAAGGTGATTTTATTTATGCCTAAAAGGTATACATGAGAATGATTCACTTATCGCATCATCGATCACGACCACTATTAGCTTGCAGGAATACAATTCAGTTCCCTAATCCCAATCAAGTGATTGTCATTTAGTCATTCAACCAATAATCACGCATAATTCTTTCTTGCTACATATTATAAAACGTGCCTTTTATTCTTTTCATACGTTCAAGTTTTCGTGGAGAGAGGATGATTCAGCCAGAAATTTGATCAGTCTCTCTCTAGCTCACATCTGAAAAAAAAACACAGCGCAAACGCATTAGCTTAAAAAGTTTAGTCATCTAACGAACGCAGTCAGCGTAGCATTATAGTAGCAGCGTCACTTGAGCATTTTTTTTTAAAAAAAAACGTATCATATTATCATTGCTCCCCACTCTGTCATTCAAAAAATGCCACGCCACGTAATAATACTAATAATTGCAAAAAAATAAACAGCAAAATATTCTTTTTAGTGACGTGTCTTTTTTAAGGTACACATAAATTCATATCATATCCATGTATATGCATGCACTCATCCAATCCAATCCAGCAGAAGAATCTAATCGATTCTGAAGCTCCTTTTTCCCAGGCTCTAACATTCTCTTTGACAAATTGCTCTTTGTCGATTATCAAGAGCACCTGCTTGCTCTCGACTGGTTACTTACCACAAAAATAATTTTTCTTTCGTATGCCAGCCTATATACCTACCATAAAACCAAGCATTACTACTACCCGTGTAAAACTTCCTACCTTTATAATGTGTAGTTCCAGACCGACATCAGAGCCATCTCCACCCAAAAATTACTTTAAAACCATCACGTTTGCAAACCACGTTGCTTTTCTTTTTCTTTAATTGAGATTTAGGGTCTTCAAACCAGTCCAAGGCCATACGTCATATAGTCTTCGTCATGCAGCACTGACTAACAGCCAACAATAATCATCCAGCAGTGGTGCAGGATAACACGTATGTACTTTACTATTGCATTTCAACAATAATGAAACCGATGAATTTAATGTAGCAGCATTACCACCACCACCACCACTACAGCATTTTTTAAGCTCTTGCTATATACTCACTGCCCGATGAAGAGGTTCCAAGAAGAGCATCGTCACAGCAGTCAGAGTTCTATGGACTCAAAAAAGGCTGATGTATCATCACCATCATCTTCACCTTGATGACCATCATCATCATCATCATCAATAGTTTTCATCAACAATTAGCCACAATTAAAGCAAATAATATTATTACTACTACTACTGGCATTATCATGAGAGTGCACTACACTATATTTCCCATCTTTCGCTGATTATTATTTATTCGTCTTTTCTGTTTTTTTTATCTTTTTCCTTTCAAAGCCGTCATCCACCATTTACTTTTGTAAAGCCTACACATTCTATTACTACTCCCAAATTCCCAACCTCAAATCGACATCATGAATCAAATTAAATTTGGTATCAAACATGATCGTCTACTTATTCGTCGTCAACCCCCTTAAAAAAGCGCCACCAGGCATATTAGCATTTACATAATATACATACCAGTACCACCACCATCATCATCAATATGGAAAATTTTTTCTCTTCCCCCAAAAATCCGAATGCATAATAATATATAATGTATTAAGTATTTTATCTTCATTATTATTAATGTTATGCATACTAGATTAAAAATAAGAGAGAAGACCAAAAAAAATTACTGCAAGCATTAACTCCCCAGCTTTAAAAGCGTTTGTACATGTAAAAGATAACAGCGATTTTTATTCCTCCTGAGAAGACTGACTTGACTAAAAAAGATAAATGGAAAGGTATGCAGCGTGCCATTACGATGATGATCATCATCATCATTTTGACGGCAAGGTATGCATGCATGAACATTAAACTGAAGCAACAAAGCAACGTAATAACTACACCAAGCAAGCAGTAACAAAAAACATCATCCCTGAAAAAGAAAGAAAAAACTTAACGTAATGTAACAACGATGATGGAGAAGTAAAGTAAAGAGTATTAAAAAAAAAGAAAAATGTAGGTATATTTAGTAAAGTATGGTGGTATTAAAAGAGAGCGATGGACTTATTGAAAGGACAAGAAACAACTTTATGATGACGACAAACCATGTATATTTACATTAAAGCAGGTAAGAAAAAAGACTCTGGTATCTCTGGTGAGGTGAGATGAGATGCTATTCTTTCTTCTTCTGCAGCAGCAGCAGGAAGAAAAAAAAACGACGCAACAGCAAGCAAGCAGTAGGTAGACGGTACCAAATTTTACAAAGATTTTTTAGTTTAGTTAGTTTAGTAATAATAATAGTAGTGCACCATCACCACCACCACCGCCAACATCCCATTACATTACTGTGTGTACCTCCAATACTACTCCTTCGTCACACCACCACCACCATGTTCAAAAATTGAAGAATTGGAAGGATAAAGAGGATGTATGGTTAGTTTAGTAGTTAACAATAAATAAAAAAATAATACCAGCAAACACAATAATGTATATCGCTGTTAGCCATACTGACAGTAATAATTTAGGTACTGACAATGAAATGTGGGTATACTATAGTGCAAGTTGTATGGATCTTTGTACTAGCATGTTTTTTTTTGTGTGAGATGGTGACGGAGGGATAAAGGTAGAATTTGTGAGAGACGAGATGTTGATCATATTACATATTTGTACCCATGATAATAGTATGGATAACTATTTGAACGCTGAATGAATGTAAAAATTAATATAGGTATAATGTACTTAGGTAAAAGGTATGTAGGTATATCGCCTTAAGCTCACACCTGCCTTCACTACACTATCATGTTTTTTACCATTCTTGTTCGTTTTTTCGTTGTTCCATGATTCAAGCACAGTTTGCAGTAAAGGTGAAGCTATACATGCATAATACCTAGAGACAAAGCCGAAAAGTAAGCTAAAGTTGACTGAGCATGGACTTTTGATGGTGGTGGTAGTGGACTACAACTTCTACTATGGACATATTTTACTATGCATTTATTATTATTATTATTATTATTAACATCAACATTCTTAACGTTATCGTTGTTTAACGTGGTTTGCTGTTAGCCATCACCATCATTATCATGATCATTGCATACCTGTATTCTTGTCTGCAGTGAAAAAAATAACGTCTGCCGCGTAGTTAACTTGTCTAGCTGGCCTGCTGCATGGTAAATTGTAGAAGGCAGCTGCTGTTGCTGTTGCTGCTGCGGCGCAGGTAAACTTTTTTTTAAAGCAAGTTTTAAAATAATGGTTAGGACAGGCCAGGGCAATAGCAGCAGCAGCCAGCAAATGGTCGAACAATAATAATTTTTCAGGGGGAGAGCAATGAAATGTATAGTTAGTTAGCAAGTTTTAACTTGCTTTTGATAAAACAACAATTTTATATTATTTCGTTTTTTTTTCTCTCTCTCTCTTGTTCTCTCTCCTTTAGTATTCATTCCTTCTGCATAAAAAAAGTCGACAGATAAAATATGTTGGATTTGCTAGAGCTCTGGCTGGCTATGGCTCGCTCTGCTTTACATTTTGATGTTGCTGGCTGATAATAATAGTAGCAAAAGGAGCAAAATGGTTGGCTGGCTGGTTTGTTTCGTTTGTTAAAGTTAGGGCTTTAGCTGCATTATTGCTTTAATAATATTCCCTGTTTCTGATAGATAATACAACTATAACGAACGAAACGAACGCCATATCGCATATTCAACTTTTAATACTGGTTCCATAATAGTAATAATAAATGCAAAAGATAATGATAGTAGTGATGATGATGAGGATGATGATGATGATTGTGTTCAATGTACCTTTCTGGTGAAGCTTTTTATGCTTCACTCAGTCATGATGATGCCATGCTAATGTTTCGTTAAAAACGTAAAAAGGTAGTTTTTCAAACTTACTTTACTTTTCAACAACCTTAGTTAGCAGGAGGAGGAGAGAAGGTACAATGTAGTTGAAGTAATGTACATACAATGTACATTTTTTGCTCGCTCACATGCTTACTTACTTTTAATCCAAAAGCTGGTTTGTTAGTTAAAGTTTAATAGATGATAATGCTGACGACGATGATGATCATCGTGATGATGATGATGATGATGCTATTATGTATATCTTCAGCAGTTTATGCTATGCCCGCCGCATGTTACATTATCTACATTAACGTCTGCTACTACCTACGTACGACAATATTTTAATTTTTTGACTCTCTTCTCTTTCTGCAGTAATACGTTACATGTACACATTTTTACTTATCCGTTTGCTAATAGTAGTATTTCGTCCTAATCAAGATCGTCATGCGTGTTATTTATTTAGTTAGTCGTTTTCAAGTTAGCAACAAGTAACCTTTTGTGTTTAAGTGAGTGAGTGAGTGTTCTGTTAAAAAATTTTTAGCATTTCATCATCACTACTTTTATTTCATTTTGTTTGCCATCTCCATCATCGTCATCGCCATTGTCGTTATCGTCTTCATTGTTGAAAAATTAGTTAAAAAAGGAATAGTTTGCTACATTTAATAACATTTTTGTAATATACGTAGGTGCTGGCGTTGTTCCATCAAACGAAAAAAGCGTGTTGTCAACTTCATTGTTGAAAAATATATTATACCTGTGTGTTATTTTGTGTGTAGTGTGATCACACTACAAAACTCAACACAAAAAACTGCATTGTTATCGTTGTCGTCTATTATTATTGATTCTCCATGCTTCCCACTCTTGTCAAAGTTGGAT
Organism: Lepidocyrtoides sp. E14; assembly: GCA_027743805.1. Lineage (NCBI taxonomy): Eukaryota > Metazoa > Arthropoda > Collembola > Entomobryomorpha > Entomobryidae > Lepidocyrtoides > Lepidocyrtoides sp. E14. Next base: position 4,716 of record JAHZMZ010002890.1, on the reverse strand, counting down.
TTGACTCCATGCTTAAAACCAAATGTAAGTGTTTCTTTCTGGATTTTCTCTCAATTTTTTTTCTCAACAAAAATTCTTAAGAATAGATAAAAAACTATCTTTAAAATAAAATTAATAGTAGTTTTGTTGAATAAACTAGCATTTAAATTGTTAAGAGTGCTGATTCGTTCTCCTCGTTTTTATTGTCCTCAGCATTTTTTTTTTGTAACTAATTTGAGCATGCCCTGGCCCTCCATCCACGAGCACTTTGTTAAACATTTATCAACAGATATACAATTCAAGTTTTGTGTGTACTACTCTGCCTAAAATAAAAATATGCAATAATGCATAGACCACGTTGAAACGAAGTACTTTTTTTCCACAGGGCGCTGCTCGTTCGCTCGCTCTCGCACTCATTACACCTTTGTCCTTACTCTCGTAACGTATTTTAGGTAGGTACAGTAAGGTATAATTAATTTATTGGTGGGGCTCATATGTAGTGGTAGTAAAATGCAAACTGTAGCAAACTGCTTTTTTTTCTAGTTGGACACATCAAATATTAATTACACTTTGTGTCCTACGTACTGTATCGAAAAGCACGTAAATACATACATAAATATGTTTAAAGTATTCGTATACTTTTGTTAAAGTTTTTATATAATCCCTTGTAATTTTCAAGTGAGCCCAAGCCCTCTTGTTTTTTTTTTGTATGCAGACTTAGAGCTGCATGAGTGCTCCCTCATTTGTCGTTTCTTTTTTATCTCCTCAAGCTTTGGAGCTAACTGGTGGTGCTGTAAAAATATTTCTAAATATTTTATGCAAAGTGATAGGACACCAAAAATATGATATCAGAGCTCTGATCCACTACTGCTGCCTGACAAGATCAATGTATAAAAAAGAGTATTTTTAAGCACTCGTTGACCCTGAGGAAAAATTATATGCTTATTTGAATGATCAAAAATAATCACGTTGATTGTTGTCTTTTTTTTGTGGGTGATGGCGCTACTGCTGCTGTTTTCTGTAATTAGCGTAATTACAAATTTTGCACAGTGATATTTTTATGATGTCATTTTACGAATCAGTACTGCTTGCTAGCAGATTGCTGAAAAAAAAGGAAGGACAGGACTAGGACGACAGAAACGTTGCCACCACGAGTGGATATATTATAGCATTCCAAAATAAAACCCCCGCATTCACTAATTCACTTGATTCCTATGAATGCTTTATTACAATGAATCAAAAAGGGAATGAGTCATTGATTAATTAGTGGAGAGAGAGAGAGGGAGGAAAGGACAGGAACTGTGTGACTGTGTAGTTTACACGATTCGTTGCTCTCTGAAAAAGTTCATGCTAAACTAATTGTAAAAGTAAATGTTGTTTGTAGCTGTGTTGGTTTGCGGTGTTGGTGCTATAATAATAATATAATAAATTCCTTGAAATCTTTTTTAGTAAGCATTTTGATAACAACAAAAATACTGAGTATGCCCAGGAGACAGAGAGAGAGAGAGAGCACGAAGTTTTATTGAAGTTTAGTTTGGAGCTTGTTTTGTAAAGTAAAGCTTTAATATAGAATGGCGTTCTTATTACCTGGTCTTTTCTTTTTCTGATGATGCTGCTGTTGCTGCTGGCCTATGAGCTGGCTAGTAGTAACAGTAGTACCATTCATCCGATTCCCCTTTGTTCTTCTTCACCTTTACTTTAGCATCACCGTTATAATATATTATCATTGTTCATTGTTCATTTTCATTGAGCTGCTAATGCAGTGCTAAAGGGAGAAAGAAAGAGAGAGAGAGAGCCAGCAAATGTAATAAAGCTAGTTAGATTGGATTGGACAGCTAGAAAATCCATAATGTTACTAGTATATATGCATAATGTAGCTGTTTGCAATAATGCACTATGAGTTTATAGTGTGAAAGAGTAGATTGCATGGAAAAGCGTGTGATTTTTAATATCAAAATCCTATTTTACGTGCAGACATAGTAGTCCTGTGTGGTCATGTATATAGCGGGTGGTGGTGGTGGTAAAGAAGGAAGCTTTTCATATGGAGCTTGGCACTGCAAAAAAAAATGCTGGGAGTTCAGAGAAATGGAATCTTGTTCCAAGTTGTTGTAATGATTAAGAGCGGCCGTGCCAACTGCCAATGTCAATGACAGATAGATAGTGAGAAAAATTCGATTTATTCCAGCGTATATAGTATGCATATTATGTATGTAAATAGGCAAATATGTATAAGTATATTTTCTAGTATTCGTATCCACATTGGATGTATGAGGCTGGAGAGGTGTGAGGTACCATGTTAATTTTTAGTGGATGATAATTACTGTCAGAAAAAAAGGTTGAATAATGTGGCACTCACACATACTGCCACTATTGTATAACTATTCTCTTTTCCAGAGAAGCTGGAAAACGAGAGGAGAAAGAGTAGAATTTTGATTGCTGGAATGCAAACTCAATGACCCACACTGCATTTGTGTGCAGGCAAAACAGTGTGGGTCATTGAGGCAAAACAGGTGAAACACAAGAAACAAAAAGGAACCTTTTTAGTTTTGTCAAAGAAGATACTAAACCTTCTGCTCAATTTCATCACACACTTATCATACTTTCCTCACTGACAGCAAGCTTTATTTCAAGAGAAAACTCATGGATATTTCATAAGTATAAGTAAGTTCGTAAGTCATAAGGATATTAAAGCACCGAATAAAGTCTTACGCATTGGTTCATTACCTTTATTTGACAAATATGGGACCATTCTCTACGTCACATTCAATCAAGCATATTGCCCACCAAAAAGAAAGAGTGCTAAGAGCAGTGTTTTCACAGGACATCCAAAAAAATAATTACTCTATCCATTTCCACATTACATACGACAATACAACAGCAGCTTACAAGGCACATGATTCTCTTTCATTATGCACACCTACCAGCATATTATAGCACACTTATCATACATCTCTCCTCTCTCCCTTTCTGTTTCCTCCCAACATTTTTTGGCAGTGCAATTAACTTTATTTAACTACAGCAGACCGTCGGTCGTAGAGGCAATCAAGCATTAAACTGTGTCGCATTTCAAACTACTACTGCAGTGAAATTTTTTTCTTACTGTATTTACACTACTATATATAGTAGACGCCAAGCCAATAATACTAGCAAATGAAACCAGTTAAGTCCAAACGATACTATTGAGTGCACAACGAAAGCCTGTAAAAAATGTTATAGAATATTATTATCATGATGATGTTCATCATAGCAAACACACTAGAACATACGATATCATGTAAGACGGAACGCTTTTAGCGTGTATTGCATTGTAACTGGTAACAGCGAAAAAATTATTACTACAATGATTTCGATAGGAAAACTACTAAAAGAGAAAAAAATATATACATATATAATAGTTTGATGGTAAAGTATGGAGGTGATGAATGTGGAACAGCTAGCAAGCAAGACTATAGCAATTCTACTACTACTGTCTAAAAAGCCGTGCGAGCTAGACCATTTTTTTTTACTAGTGTGGCTGTTAACTGGGAAGTTAACTGCACGTAAAGTAACGTAAACTACAACAAGCAATATCAAAACAAGTAAAGTTTTTTTTTCTGAGCAGGCAGTGTAGTGTACTTTGCTATTAGCTTTAACGTTAGCGTTAAAGTTAATATAGTATTTTTCTGGTTGTTTTCTGTTGCTAGAAGAAGAACAAGAAATAATAGCGATGGAGTGGATGTACCATTGGCTAAAATGAACATTAATTCCACTACGCCCGCGCGTGAACCTCCATCATCATCATCATCATTGTCGCCGTCATCATCATCATCGTGATAGCTGCTTTTGTAAATAAGTAATGTTCAACGAGGAGTGTGTTGTGTTTGCGAGCGGTAGTTACAATTGTGTAAAATAATAATGATCTTTTACTTTTTACGTTAGTTAAACTTGAGCTTTGTAAAAGAAAGAGAAAAGAAGCAAGTAGTAGATAGATGATAGATGTGATGATGACGATGGATGAGAGGATGAAGTAATGCATTGTCCTGTGTGCATATTTCGCTTATTGAAGTAGAAGAAAAACAAGTTGCTTTTTAAAGGCTTTCGTAGTTAAATATGGAGGTGAGCTCATAATTATTTTTGTGGTAGTTTCTGCCAAGCTTCGTAGTCGGGATAAACATTTACAAACATAGGCAAATGTTCTGCAGAAGGGATGAGCATGTAAATAACGTTCCAGACAAGAGAAAAAGGAGAAACATGTATTCTAAGAAAATGAAAAGTGGAAAAGGAAGCCAGGAAGAAAAGTAATTTGCTTAATTAAATATTAGATGCGCACTACACAGAAAAAAATGGAATTGCTCTTCTAATCATCAACAACAACAATATTGAGTTCCTTCCTGTGCTCACGGCTATATGCTGGATGAATAAAATGAAAAAAAAAGTAATAGAAAATTAGAAATATTGTTCTTCAGAAGAAGAACCGACTAGTTTGGCATCACAGGAATTTTATTTCATTTTATAGAAAAAAAAAAGTTTCATTTAAAAATATTTTAATGATGATGACGGTGCACGGTCGGATACATCTTTTATCTGTTGCGCTGCTGTCAAATTAAAAGAAGCGAGCGTTATTTTTACGTAGAATTAAAGCAAAAGAATATATATTAAAAAAATCAACTACGATAAATACATGCATAAAAAGTACAAACATAAAATATATAATAATAACCTGTAGAGAAGATATATATACATGTAATTTTGTAACTT
>JAHZMZ010002888.1:0-26831 GCA_027743805.1 Lepidocyrtoides sp. E14 | reverse complement strand
AGTAACCTAATAAATCATATTGACCTTTCATAAGAAATGCTATGCTATGATGTTTACTGGTACAAACTACGAGCAATATCATTGGGTACAAACGCAAACTTCTTTTCTTAGGAATTTGTAAGCATACATAAGTATAATAAACTTTTTAGCTCGACTACTAATCTGAAAAATGTTTAATTAAATGCTTCTATCTTCTCTACCTTACTAAAATGTTTTCAGTTTGATTTTGGTTTAACTACTCTTATAAACTACCGACTGTAGTGAATATTTATCATAGGGTAGCTAAGCTAGTTATTTGATCATCCTGTCTGTAGGTCCCTCTTGCATAAATTTCAAAACATACGGTTGGCTCCAACGGGCCTTGACGGTTACGATTTTTAAACTTGTGCGACAAATCATTAAAAAGCTGTCCAAACACTGACTTCAATGTTACAGACTTAAATTTCAACACAACATTTCGGAGATGCAGCCAGGCCACAAATATTTTTAAAAAATCTCTTTAACAGTTCATGATTTTGCAATCAAGAGCGTTATTTCATGACTAGCAGTCGGTAATCAATTATATAGGGTTTACACCCTTCTTGTTTTCTTTACATTCCTATTTCCTTTTCTGCTCGGTGGCAGACCCAATTAGTGAGAAGCTGCAGCAGTAATCCACAACAATCCTCTTAAAAATGAAGACAATGCATAATACACATACTTACCACTCATACTTTCACTAGTCCAATAGTGAAGTTTTCCCCCACAGAAGACAGAGAAAATTTATAAGACGTACATCATATAAATGAAGCAACGTTATTTGAGTTTTACTTGACACTACAATGTCATGCCGCTGTGATTTTAAGTTTTTAAAAGGTGTGGATACAAAACTGCTACATAAGTCTTGAACCCAGAAAATATAATGCATCAAATACGTGGTCAACAAATAAATAAGAGTCAGTAGTCAGTACCAAATCAACAAACAAAAAACTAGCTGCAGTTTCATTTTGTATTTATATAGCTGTCACCACCACATATAATACACTTTACAAAGCATTCACAAAAGTACGAGAATAATACATGGTAATGAGTACGTTATCAAACACTGCACTACACTTGATTTCACACGAACGAAACCGTACAAACAATGACATTACCCACGCCCCACGCCATATTCAAGGTATAGCTATTTGCGAAAAATTCTGCCTTTTACTTACGTAGACAGGTTCATAAATTTTTGCACTATATTCCTACACTATATACAGTCTACAGAAAAAATGAAGTTATATATGTATGTGTAGCATTGAACATTTTAAATCTAACCAATGATAATGCTTGTTCTACACGGTATTTACTCACACCACATACTTCTCAGGACTGAGGATACTAAATAAATACTAGAAAAATCTGTTAACCTTACCATATGAACCGATAGTGTTTGCAATAACTAAGTTCAACTGACCTGCATAACCCTATGCGTTATTAACGAATGAATGAAGCTAATAACAAACAGTCGACAAGGCATGTTTTTAAAAATAACTACCTCAGGAATTTATGATACACAATGGCACTTGGTAAGCGCATTATTTGTTAGCGTTGATGCGTTTAAAATGATAGCTTCATTTCTTCATGCATACCCACACGTTGATGCTGGCATCCAAACTAGCTGCATACATATTCCAACGATGCAAAATAATAACGCTCTGAGCTATGTCTGCTACTTAAAAAAGGTTTTTTTTTTGTATGATATTGTGGAGTTGGTTTTCTTAAACCTTGACTAGACTACAATTACATCGCAGCGATGTCATCGCTTGTTATCTTAACTTTATTCCCTCATTGTTTGTAGCACATCCGTTTGTAACCACAATACATAATGAGTTAGGGTAGGTTATGCTCAGCCAACCTTGCCTATCATTATTGGTCTCGATTCCCATAAAACTATTTTCATCGTACTGAATTGTATACCATGTTATAGTGACAGTCTTTAACCTTACCTTACCATGTATGTTGACCAATCACATAAAAACTCTGTTCTGAGGTATTAATCATTAAAATATACATAACTTGGTGTACAATTTCATGAATTCCATTCGTCCACTCTGCCTATTTCTCTCGTTTTTCTACCTCAAATCCCATAGTATCAGTTATTTATGCTGAACCAGAAATCTTTTAATTTCTAACCAAGTCCAAATGCCGACTAGCTAGCTGATAAAATTAATTTGTACATGGCTTCCACATGATAAAAGGAAGTCATGCGCTATTTGTGACTAAATAGATTTCACAGAAATAGCTACAAAAGTTGGGTTGCTGATTTAGAGGAAGAAATCATTGCAGTATCTTGCTTCTCAATTGCAATTAATACATTTACAATGCATTGAAGTATGTACTACAACGTGTGTTTTTGTACATAAATAAGCACCAATAATAAACTATATATTACTTACTTATCCAATCAGCAACCATTACTGTGTCTCTGTATATATTGGTGTCACTACGTGCATCCATGGAGTGTAAAACGCGGAGACGAAGATAGACGAAATAGTTGGCGCATTGTTTTATTTATACAAAACGAAGTGTTTTTAAAATGTTTTAAGCTAAATTGCTCTATCTAACGAACACTATATGATACTGAAATGAGCTAATTAAATCATATTAAAGCAATAATATTCTTATTATAATGTAGAGTGTACAAGAGTCATATTACTTTTATTACCTTTGTTTCGGGTATATGTTTCATCATCTGGGTAAAGGACATAGTAGGTAACGTAGCATTAGCGCCTTGGCGCTGTAAGGTTGACACTAATTAATGTTGGAGTCTGCCGCTACAAAATATGACATGTTTTTTTATGTTCTCACTCCACTGTCCACTTTTTGCACAATAAACCACGCATTTAACTTATTCAGCGACATCGGTGGACCTTTATACTCCATACCATCTTGGTAGTCATTCAGCTGTTACCCTTTCGCTTCCATTGAACTCATTCAAGGTCAAAAGGGTTTTATTTTGAAGGATAAAATCTTTTTTTAGAAGCTTTGAAGAAATGCATGCAACTGTCACGGTTATATAATTCCAGCACTTTTACGCTACTTCCAGATTTGTCATGAGTGCACAATTTGGAAAAAACTAACACACACAAAAGTTAGTATGTGTTGGAAGCATTAATGGGTATGCAGGATGCAGGCGTGTTACATGAAATTTGATTTGAATTATTTGAATCATTCTTCTATGAACTGATAACCTTATACATGCTTAATTTCTTGGAACGCAATACTCGTGCCGCTGTTTCAAAAAGCAGATTAAGGTTTAGTACTTTATTCATGCAGCGTATTTCTCACTTAGTTTTCATATGAACTGGACCACGCTAGTGGTGATGGAAAAAGATCAGATAAGCACTCCGAGATACCGGGAGAGAGGCATTAGGGTTGTATGTAGGTAATAAAGCAATAATTGTTAACTCTAAAAAGTCGTAAACAACGAGAGTAAATTGAAAGTTTGAGGTATCGCACCATCAAAAAAAGTCACAGTACACTTACTTTGTTGTAAGTGCATCTCTTTTAAGGCACTACCTATCTTTATTTCTGTCTGATATGCTGTTTGCTTCATTGCTGACAGTCGCAGGTAACTGTTCACAAGTGCACGTTTCTATTCACGTTTTCTGTGCCTGTAGAGAGTTGTAAAAAGTAGATAGCAGTAAAGTAGTAAATGAATTGTGCAACTGGGCAAACATTACAATGCATTTACAGTAAGTGGGAAAGTGCCATTAATGTACCTATATAGTACTTCTGCTATGTCACTGAATGAAATAAGAATCATGTTATCGTAAGTACAACAGCAACAGTATGATGGTGGTAAGGTTGGACTAGGTCGGGAACTAACTTCATTTGACTTGGACATTTCGCGTTAGTACAGCGCAGCGCAGTATGCATCCTACTTGGCAAAATTCCTTAGATATGAGAATGCGTGACGAGCTTTTTCTATTTCATTTTGCAGCTTTTGTGCTTTTTGAGGATTGTATTGTATTGTAGTTCGTTTATGTGTTAGTTTGTGTAGTGATGAAATGCGTTGGGTCAAAGCATTATAATGGTGGTAAGTAATTTTGACAAAACACTTTGCACACAGTATGTAATTACTCCACTTACACTACGAACGTAGCGTACATGCATGTGTAAACCATACCGCCGCCGAGTCTTCAAGCAAGTTGTAATGCTGAAGGCTTAAAGTATTGTCTATCAGAGCCTTACGAGATCAAATTCAATGTATTAAGTAGGCAATGAGAGCATTGGATTTTGCACATTCATGTATACAGCATGGCGCACCAAAGAAGCAAAAATGTTTTATATGGGGCTCAGAGCATTAGGGAATTTCTATTTGCATTTATACATCTTGGATAATTTGTAATTATTAGTACAACTGTGTAAGTACATATTGCTAGCGTATAAGCGTATAACTACAAATTATAAAACGCAAGGCAGGTTGCCCGCCACGCAGAACTTTTATAATAATTATAATATTGTTTCAATCTTTGATGTTTAAGAAATGGTACTTTTATGCACCATAAATATGTAATGTAAGCATGTGCGTAAGCTTTCTCCGCAAACAAAAATATTGTATTACAGTGGGATCAACAACACCTAATTTCAAAGATATTATCTTTCTTGTAGTATGTACATAATGTGTGGTATATATAAGTAAATATAGAATATTTGAGGTGTAAGGTCATGACCAATTCAACTACATACGGTGCTATCAAATATAGCTACGTTGGAAAGTTTAGACCTTTCGATGTATTTTAGCATGTGAAAGGAAGATATTGATTACAGTACGTATCAACTGTAACAAAGAAATGCTTAGATTGACAAACAGGCTTATCTTAACAGAAAAAAAACTATCAAAGCTAAGCTCTGAAAATTTTGCAACAGCCACAAATAAAATAATTTTGAAATTTTCTAGTTCAGAGGATGCAATCAAACTTGGTTTTTCAAAAATTACAATATTACAGCAGCACCAACACATTGATTGATGGATGAGCCAAGAGTGAGTGGAAATTTTCCCCAGACACTCATCATTGTTATAGATAGGTTGGTATACAAACCGTCCAGATCTCAGTACAGAATTCAGAACTACGCAGTACAGTGGTCCGGTCCCACATCATTACACCAATCAGTCCAAAATTTAACTATGAGCGTTCTTATCTTATTAACCATCTAAAGCGTCGAAATCGCTGATTAGATGGTTAATGTGATCTGATCACTATCCTGTCTGTCTGTCATCAAGATAACTCAAAAACCGACAAATACTATCCACATGTCATCATTTTATTTTATTATGAGCGGTATTTGATTCTGCATTTAGTTTTCACTACATAGCAAAAGTTTACAATATTGAATACAGTATTTGAGTGCTTTTATTGGTCAGTGACGGTTATGCTTTTGATTTTTTTTTAGAAACCAAATCAATATATCATGCCACATATCATTGAAAAACACAGAGTTCATCAGTATGAAAAAAAATCGGATTTTCAATGCCGTTGATAGTACAGTATTACTTGTGTTATAACTAAGTGGTGCATATTGACAAGTCATACATATATGACATGATAGTCTACATTAATAATGCATATACGAGGCAAAGTACTGATATTAAGCGATTAAAAAATTTAAATATAGCTTCTTTCTGGAGAATGGGATCGGAGGAAGGCAATGACGCGTGCTAAGCAAACAATTAAACTCTAATAAAGTATTTTCAAAAGGTCAGACAAAATGGAATTTGTAACTGGCTACATGCTTATTTGCTGCTGATGTTGTTTTCAACACACCACTAAAAGGTTTTTTGCATTATATCTTTATAAGATTTTTCAAGTTATGAAAGGTGGACGTGTCGAGAAAAACATTTAAAGGACAATTGAAAGTCAAATGTATAACATAGTCAATGGTGCTGAAAAGTGGAATTGGAAATACCCATTTTTGCTGAAAACTTGTACATACAGTAACATCAAGATTTTTGCAGCAGCAAAAAGTCAGTAAAGTAGTCAACTTCTGCACGAATGAATGTTTAATGTTGTAAGTTATGCTCTTTCTGTACAACAACGCTTGGTATACATATAATGTGAATATAGTTGTGCTTTTCGGCATACATGTATGCATACTCGTACATGATAATGATGATAGAATACACAGAATTGCTCAAGCAAAATTGGAAGACATGTTTGCTTATTCGAAGACATTTACTCCTGACCTACGTCAATAGACGTAACGACCATAACGAGCAGGTACATTGCACATGCATATGTATGTATCCTATACAGTGAATCAAATAACCTTTAAAAACAAACTTCCTATATGGTGGCTCAGTCACCGTGGCTGTAGTCGATTGTTATGTTTTGAATACCAACGATAAATTGTAGAGTAGAAAATACCGTACCTATATATAATTTACCTATGTACATTAAGGTTTTTAGTAGTTTCTTGAAAAACGCAAATTGCTACCTTACCCACCCCACTGCTCACAATGTTGTTCAATATTTTCTTTGTACATCCTATGCATAAAACTTCGTCACAAATTTAGATATTTACTTAAGCTGTGCTTGTTACGAGTTCCCCTTCCTTGTGTCAAGTTTTCGTTACAAAGGAAAGAGACAGCAATTGGGAATTTATGGGGCAATTTGTGAAAAGGGAGTCCGAATACATACGGAACCTGCGTTACTGACCTGCCATTTTTATACCAAATGCCCTTTTTTGCCAATATTGTGTCTCACTAATTAATACCAACCTAATTGCTTTGCAGCATGTATTATCAGGATTGTGGAAGACCATCGCGTTGCGTTGTTAGAGAATATATCATGCATTCTGCAAAATTGTAAATTAAAAACAATGAAATCGACACTTGCCTTCAATGGTGCCATGAAATAGGGTATTATGAAAATCGCGAAAATGTGAAACGAGGCGACTGCTAACTATACACACATGGAGCACGGCAAGGGCATCCAGCATGGAGATATAGTCTATATCATATAGACATGCATTCTATTTTAGTTGACATAATACATAATGTGCTTAGAAATTTTTTTTCTTCTTATTGCTTACACAGTAAAACGGCATAATGCGCATGGAAATGTAGTTTTTAAAATATGATAAGCATGTAATCATGCGATTTCAACTTAAAATATTCCCTCCAATAAATTACAACAGTAACAGTTAGGACAAATGAATTGACCCTATAATCACCAATATATGTATATATAAACCATAGATTCGCGTTTTTGCACATTTATACCATATGTCATCCATTATCATCATATAATGCATTACATTTACAGTAAACGATATTCTATAATCATTGAGCTGTGTGATTCACTATTTTCTAAAATACATTGCACCGATCGCGATTGATAACGCCAAAAACATACCTATATAACCAATTTTGGACATGGGCAGCAGAGAACCCTATGGGATTTGATTGGGCTCCATATCAAAATTGATTAATAAAGACTGCTAACGTCTAAATTTGCTACCACTAGTACTATCGTCACCAGTCACTACACATCGACATCATGTAGGGGAAAAGAATATAATTCCGCCAATCATGCCCTTTCTCAAAAAATTCCACTATTACCTTACCTAATAGCGCAAGTAGGTATACACTTACAAAAGTATGCACGGCACAACTACACTCTAACTCTAGCCAGTAAATTGTTGGTGAAACTAAGCATAAGCTTCGTTGACGCTGCTATCCAGCTCACTTTCTTTTTCAGTTAGGTAGGTCAGGCACAACAACAAGCAACAACGAAACTATGTAATTTATCGATTGCCTAGTAGGCAATGCCTACATTATGCATATGAATGAACCCAAGCTGGATTTAATTTGTAATATTATATCTCTAGATACGTATAGTATAGTCAAGTGCATAATTAGCATAAGTAGTGGGAAGACACAGCAATGAAAGTACATGTATGTAATAATATTTAACCTATGTAGCAAATGCAAGGCAATAATTATTTCCTTTAAATTGCTTTCTTGTGTGTATGTATATATCCAGATTCGAAAGTCCAGGAGGAATACATGACAGATTGACGCCTCATTTTCCTTTGCCACAAAGATACCATTGGGCAATATTTCCATGATGTGAAGTGAATATCTAACTCCCTATAATATACTTTTTTAGTACATTTGGAAACGTTTGGTACAGGGATGTCACATAAAATGAAGTCTCTAGCCTATTCACAGGGGGCAAGAAATTCGAATTCGTCCAACGGGTTGTAGCTCAAATTATTTCGATGCTTGTCGGTTCTTACATGTCATGCTTTATTTGGGGTCAAAATGATAACGACAAATCAAGTCCGTTGTTACCATCCCTCATGCACGTAGTTTAGCATGTAAATTTGTTCTAGTCAGTAAGACTGCTCACAATCGATTCCAGACAACCGTCTACGGTTAGCATAATAAATGTGTTTTTACTTGGTATGTGCTGCCTCAACAAACCCGACTGTTGGAATGCAGTTCAAAGACCTTCCGCAGTTGACCCACTTTTCTGCAATACTTAGTACTACTAATATTTCCTCCATGTATAAATCATTCATGCATGCACTGTAGATGCATAACATGTCGTTTTTGTGTTGTATTGTATGACTATGTTGGTCTTAAAGTAGAGCACCACCACGACCACGGTGAACATGTTTTAAGTTAACCAAATATCTTGTTACAAACAAACAAATTCGCGGACATATGTAGAATGGGTCGGTTATGGAAGAATCCATTTTCTTATTATAGGTAATAATAAATGCAAAAAACAAAAATTATTGTTTGAATATGAAGAAGGTCTTTTGAAAATGTTATATAGTTTATTATTAATTACTTTCGATTTACTTTGAAATCTATATATCTGTGTTATTTTGTTGTGTGTTCCATAGCGTGTAGTACAACGATGACTTTCGTTTCAAGAGATCAGCATGAGTACCTCTATCGGAAACTCGGCCGTTCTCTAGTACAACTATCTCATCAGCATCTAATACGGTAGATAAACGATGTGCAATCCAAATAGATGTCTTCCCTTGTGAGGCTGCTTTCAAAGCTTCCAAAATGTTCTGCGTGTACACAAATACAGACAACAGAGTTAAAACATTTAGATGTGCATGTTTCAGTACAAAGTTGGTGAAGTAAAATAAATACAAACTTGTTCAGTCAAAGAATCCAGTGATGAAGTTGGCTCATCAAAGAGGAGAATAGGAGTTTCCTTTAGCACCGCTCTAGCTATTGCAACGCGTTGTTTTTCTCCTCCACTTAATTTCAACCCTCTTTCTCCAACTTGAGTTTCATAGCCGTTTTTCCACTTCAATATTGATTCATGCAAATTTGCCAATTTTGATGCCTCAATGACCTCTGTGGGGGTGGCCTTCAGGTTACCATAATTAATGTTGTAGAGAATCGTGTCATGGAAGAGTACGCAATCCTAAAATTGATAAAACATATCTTCAACTCTTTTCGTGTACATCTCGAACACGTTGAAAATAAAACCAAACAAAAACCCGTACCTGTGGAACAACTGCAATAGCTTTCCGAATGGTATCTAAATCTATGTCAGCTATACATTTATCCCCAATCAGAACTTTACCTTGTTGAGGTTCATAAAAACGGTATAAAAGCCTCACCAGAGTCGACTTGCTGTAAAATCACCAATTTATTAATTACGTATACGTTTAGTCAAATGCCTCTATTTGAAAGAGAAAGTGGATGGATGAAACGGGGAAAGATTTTTCTTACCCAGAGCCAGAGCCTCCTACGATGGCAATTTTTTTCCCAGGCTCAATACGTAAGTTAAAGTTTTTTATAATAGGCTGATCGACAGAGTACCCAAAAGTTACGTCTTGGAACTCAATGGACGCATTTTGATGAACAATTGGAAGTATTTGCGCATTCTCTTTGTTCTAGAGTACATATGTAGGCTGGCACTTGAAGCTTTTTGCATTTCTTCATGCTACGATTTATTTATCTATACTTTACAATAGTATGATTTCATACCTGTATTTTAGTCTGAACTGACAAAAGAGCAAACATTGTGGTCATATCAATCATTGCTTGTCTAACTTCCCGATAGACCGAGCCAAGAAACCCAAGAGGAACGGAAAGTTGGAAAAGAAGACCATTCACCATTACCAAGTCACCAACAGTCATGTTTCCTAAAAGGTTTTATGCATGAAAAAAATATAATATACACGCATCGAGCATAAGAGTTGTCTTCAAGATATTGACGATAGTAAATACCTTGAGCACAGCATGGCGAATTCAGATCCGTACTTGTAACCCTGAAAAGCAATTTGATTGAACCATTTAATGATAAGTAATTTTGACTTTAAAATACTAAAATATTTTACGTGCAAAATACCTACGTACTAAAACTGAAGAAACAAGACCTAATTCAAATATAGTAGGAAACACATTAAAGACCATGGCGCTGAGAACAAAGTTAATTCCCCGTGATCCTCGATCTATTGTCTGCAATTACAATAATTCAATCATTTGCAATTTTATATCTATATATAATCAATTGATCACCGTGCATATATGTTCACCTTGGACAAGGCGCCTGTCTGGCGGCTTAAATGAAAGGACAGGTCTAAATTGTGCAAGTGTGTGAACACATTTCCGGCAATTTTTCTAATACTTCGCTGGGCCACCTTTGCAAAAACGGCATTCCGCAGTTCGTTGAAACCTGCAGAACCAGCTCTGGCAATTCCATCTATAAAATTTGCAACATAATTAAGTAGGTAATTCCGTGTTTATACAGTTTTTAAATTTCATACTAAATACCAAACAAAAATTGTAGCACTTACATCCCAACAGTACGGCAAATGTAAATGTAGAAAGTGTAGTTACAGGATCTGAAAGATCTGGAGTGTGTCCAAGTGAATCAACAGCCAATTTAAACAATACGGGGACACATACGTTAAGTACTTTAGCACCGACCAGGAGGCCTAAGGCAACTGTTACTCGCTTACGTATTTCCGCCTCATCCTTAACATAAAAGACAATACGGACAAATCTCTTAAATATTTTTCTGCTGTAGTAACGTTATCAGTCCATCGATTGACAATTGTTCAAGTACTCACCTTGGGCCATAAATAAGATAACATGGCTTTGATCATATGACTAGATTTAATCTCCTTTGCTCCTTTTATTTTGATAGCGTCCCTTGCGAGAGATGAATGACCAGGGTGAAAGCATAGCCGATGTGGAGGGATTAAATTTATCTGCTGGTAATAGCATACAAATCAAGCAATTTATCACATAAGGCTATGCAATCGCGTAAAAAAGCACTGGTCATTTCAACCGCACTTGACACAGAATTCAATAATTCCAGCGACTTGGCTAACAAATCTCTTTGCTGTACAGTAATTTGGAGAGCTATTTTCAAGAATTCTGTGTTTTTTTCCACATGAAAGTTAAACTTATTCTTAGCTGGATTCCATAAGTAGAGGGAAATCAAAAGTTCCAAGTTGGGGCTAAGTTCACCTTCCAATAAATATAACTCTTTCAATAATCCATGTTCCTCGATCACCAACATTTTCCGACGATCTACTAGCATATTAGATAGCCAGCGATTTTCATTCACGTTCTCAACATCAAGTGGAATGCAACTGTGAAAGTTTCGCTGAGATGGAATAAACCCGTAGTCACTCCATAACTTATAGTTGGGATGAGATCCATAACTAATGAAAATTTGTTCCAAGGGTGCTATACTGTCCTTGGCTAAGATGGTGTAGCCCTTGCCCTCTTCGTATTCTACCACGGTGTTTGGTTCTGGTGCATGATTGAACAAATCAAGGAAAGGAGCTAGTGCCATTTCTTTAGCTGAGTTTCCATCGACTTTTCTCTTCATGAAAAATACAGTTCGTGTATACACAACAAACCAGGCCCAGCGGTAAGTATTGAAAGTTAATTTGCTGGTTGTTCTCTCCAACAACTTTTGAGATTTTTCAAAACCCTGCTCCAGAAGAGTTCTTTGTTTATTCAAAACTTTTGAGCACCAAGTTGGAAGGAAATCAACTTCAAATTTAGTCAAATAGCCTGGATGATGACTTGAAAAATCTTTGGGTAACGACTTCAAATAGGGTGAAAATTGTGTGCACAAAGCGTCGCTCTTTTCATGATGCTCTAGTTGGTCAAGTAAGAAAAAAACAAATTTTTCGTGCAAGTTTAAATGCTCACATTTTTGTAAAATTAGCGGAAAGGAATCTGACGTTATCAAACATGTTTCTGGCATAAACAAAATTTCGTCTCCTGATGAAAAGCTCTGTAACGCACAAATTCCCCGGTATTTGTTGGTGTTGTTTTCATCATTCGCCTCGCCACTTATGGCGAAATCCGCCGGAGCTATCTTGCTTTTCCAGAATCTTTTATCTTTTTGATGACACCACTGAAGCAAACTGACAATATCTAACTGTGCAGATAAAACATGAATATTGTTTCGTTTCCTGCGAGCTTTTCTCTCCATTTTTTCAAATTGTAATCTTGAACACTAACAACAATAACCAAGTCTTGCAATTGATAACTAAGCTATACTAATGACTAATTAACCAATGCCTAATTGCCTACCTTAGACGGGTTCAACAGCTGCTCATCACAAGACAACGATTTGCTGGACCGTTTTGTTGGAAACGAGTTTCCGCGTTCATTGGTACTTTTGAGCACCCCAACGTGTAAAGTTCTGACATTTTCAAGAAAAGCCCACTTGTGATTATTTGGTACTTTCACCAGGTGGTTTAATAATCGAGGACTCACCGGTCCCAACAACTTATATGAGCTTATCAGATACGCCATAATTTTTTGGCAGTCTACTCGCAAGTATAGTTAGAGCACATCACGGAAACACCAACGGAAACTTCCTATTGTGCACTGTAGCTAATGTAAATCACAATTAAAACAACAAAATCCCAAGTTGTTTTATAAAATTTAAAAATCGGATCATCGTATATCATTACTTAAAGTAAAAGCAGTTTTCCTTATCCTTAAAGGCTAATTCCGAAATTCATATGATTCTGTGCAAAATGCACTGCACACACATAGCAATGACATATGTTTGTGTTTTGTGTTTGTCTACTTAGGTGGGTGGTAGTACTGGTAGTACTAATGCTATACAAATACCTGTACAAGTATAAGTATTTACACTACACTACACTACGACTACATACACTAAACAGCAGATATTTTGCTCTCCTGCAAAATCGTGCCAAAGTATGCTTTCACTTGTACAAGCATTTACTACGGTAGTTAAGTTTGTTATGCTTACTATTTTAAGTTCAATCATTTAGAATTTGAAGCCGTTTCGGTATGTAGGCTCATGATAAATCTTAAAATACCATAAATAGTAGAATCAATTGAAAATTTGAAATGATCATGCATGCAATTAGCGTAGAATGCATATATTTTGCTCCAAGAGGGGCAATGTGAATTTCGATTATTCAGTATAGATAATGGTTGAAAAGTTAACTGACTGAACTATATTATGTACATATAAAGCTTTGATTGCTCAGAACAGAAGCAGAAAATCAAATGAATATTGAGAGAGAAATAGTTGGTGGGGTTGGAAAGGAGATTAGCGGGCTCTGTAACTGTGTTATATCATACCAAATATGTTTTAACTAAATGCTATATTAAATTCATAATAGAAGTTCCATTAAATACCAGCAGATCATGATATGGGCCTCGTATTATGCGCGTTTATACCATCATGAATCACAAGATATACCGTCAAGTATACAGCGTCTACAGTTTCTATTTTCATTCAAATTAAATAATCCAATGATGCAACTGTTATGCAGCACGTAAGTCAGTTTCATTTCATGCACGTTAATCTGTCTTACCGTAAGCTCCACTTTAATGGATGGTGGTACTATCATTCATCATGCTAGGTTGACTTTAAATTAAAGAGACATGCATTTAAAAAGACAACGATAGCAGATCAGGAGAGGATCAGGATTTTATTCGTAATGTGTGTTACATCGTATTTTAGCGGAATTATTTATTGTTCGTTTCTGTTGCCTCTGTCTGCTTCTGCATACATTACCTCATAAATTTACCCACTTTATATATAATATTGCATAAAATAAAATGTTGCATGCCATGCTATTATTATGAGTATAGGGATGGATGTGATCAGATCAGACAAAGTATGATCATCATCATGTATATGGCAAAGAAAGAAAGCAGGGGACAACCAGATCTCTCACACACACAGTATAAAATGGTATAGGTTACTTTACGTGAAATGATTGCTCTTCATTTCAGCTGTAAAGAAAATATTGTATATTACATGCCTGNCACACACAGTATAAAATGGTATAGGTTACTTTACGTGAAATGATTGCTCTTCATTTCAGCTGTAAAGAAAATATTGTATATTACATGCCTGTAACCGCTCCAAGTAAAAAAATTTAAAATATTAAGATCAAGAACCGTGCGTGCAAAGCAGA
Source organism: Lepidocyrtoides sp. E14 (assembly GCA_027743805.1). Lineage (NCBI taxonomy): Eukaryota > Metazoa > Arthropoda > Collembola > Entomobryomorpha > Entomobryidae > Lepidocyrtoides > Lepidocyrtoides sp. E14. Next base: position 12,386 of record JAHZMZ010002888.1, on the reverse strand, counting down.
ATTGTAATAGTCTTAACAAGAGGATTAAAGGACAGACAGTCATTTATATCATTTCATCTATAACTGGTATTGTTATATCAATATTTTCATTTCACCTCTGTGTGTTTATAAAAACTAAATTATCGCATATTATCATAATGAAATCTTAAATTTTATACCTACTCATGTAAGAGGGAGGTTGACCATTAAAGTTACATTTTCTTGTTATAACAGCAGTTTCTCGTCCTTACACTGAAAAGACTATGGTAAATTCTTCTCTAATCGTAGTTTCGCACACACAACTTTTTCACTGAAAGCTGACACTTTTTGTTGGGTACGAACTGGATGACTAGCTATACAAAATGGTTGCCTAATCCATTCTGTGAGCTGAATGAAATTCCCTGGTATATTCTTTAAAATCTTTGTCGATTAAGCCTTAATCATTAAGTTGTTATCAGACCATTTTACTCAAAATCAAAAATTCACCAATGTGAAAACAACAAATTGTGAAGTCAATTGTGAATTATTGACATAAGCAGCACATAAATAAATAAATATCCCAACTGATTCCACCATAAAACATTTATTAAAAAGTATAAGAACGGCAAACAAAATTGCAAAAAAATACATAAAACACTGTAGGAGGATTTCTTGGTATTGAATAATATGTGCTATTGCAATTTTGACTAGCAGACGGCACCACAACGTAGACATTGATTATGGCTATTTCAGAGAAAACTCTTTTAAATGACAATATTTTTGCATAATTTGTTCTCTTTATCCAGTTGTCAAGTACTGTAGAAGACGCCATTATTGAAGCTTCAGTTTTTAATGAGGTTACCTGAAAAAGAGGATTTACGGAAACCCAATCCAAACATGGTTGAATTAGAGACAACACGGCAGACTATGAACAAATCAGAAAACCGTCAAGAGTCTAGTTCCGGTGATTCCGGCTTGTCCTCGGTTCCACCATCCCCAGCTCCTTCTCAGGCCCAACAAAGCTTGGATAAAAACGGCGTGTTAAGTCCAAATTGTGGTTCGTCCGGATCAGCCTCTGTTGCACCAAACTCTCCAACGTCACCGTCAAAGCAAAAGGGCAACCCGGACGGTAGCCCAGGCACTCCTACGTCGCAGAAACAAACTGTCATCATTTCAAGAAGAGCAGTTGCCACCCCTCCTCCAGGGCCATTGATATATGCGCCAAAGGAGAATGAATTTGGACAAAACTTTAAAATTTTGCCCGTTTCATGTCAAATTCGGGAACTGCAGACCATTATACGAGACAAGTAAATAATTTTATGCATTTTTTGTAGCATGAAATACATGGGGTTTTGGTTATTAACGTTCATTTTAAATATTGGCTTTAGAAATACGTCTAGGAGTGACTTTAAGTTTTATGCGGACCGTCTGGTAAAATATCTTTCTAAATTGAAGAGTGTGTACTCAGTTAATTTTTTTGACATAAATGTTAAAAATGTAGCCTAAATAAAAAGAGTTTGGTTTTAGATTCGTCTTGTCATTGAGGACTCTTTAAATCTGCTTCCTTTCCGTCGTCATCAAATAATCACGCCTACCGGATCAACCTACGACGGACTAAAATATGAACGCGGAAATTGTGGCGTTAGTATTGTTAGGTAAGTAAATGCTAATCAAATCGTTGTAATTATTGGCAAGTTTAACCTCCAAAAGTGGTAATGCGTATCTCAATATCTATATAGGAGCGGAGAATCAATGGAAGCCGGATTAAGAGACTGCTGTCGATCCATAAGGATCGGTAAAATTCTTGTCGAAAGTGACGCCGACACCCATGAAGCCCATGTCGTCTATGCTAGGTTTCCAGATGACATTCAGTACAGAAAGGTTTTGCTCATGTACCCTATAATGTCAACAGGTAATACTGTCATTAAGTCTGTAAATGTCCTTAAGGAGCATCTTGTTCAAGAGGAGAACATTATCTTGGCAAATCTCTTCTGCACTCCAACAGCAGTGCGTGCAGTTCTCAGCGCTTTTCCGAACGTAAGTAAAAGTCAGCAACGCAACCCCTTGAGAGCTAAAATACTTGCAATGTTTGAAATTGTTTTTTCGTATGCTTTTTTGCAGATGAAAATCCTGACCTCTGAGGTTGCATCCAATTGCCCCGAATCATTTTGGCCAAAGATATTTTGGCACAGATTAAACATGACTTCCAGCAATGAGCAAAGCTTATTATACTACTGCTTCAAAATTTTTTTTTTCAAACTTACATTATTTCGAAGCCAGAAAAAGAAAACAAACTTGGTAGCTGTAGATTAGTACCAAACTAAATTTTTTAACATTCATCATGGTCGCTTTTAAAGAACAAATTTTACTGTCCAGTCACGTTTTATATTTTTTCATCCCAACCTGAACGTCTAAAATGTACTACTGACCAATCTTTACAACAATCACGTTAATATTCATCAATTACAGCTACTACCACATTGACTTTATGTACACACATACAACATGCTGTATAGCATTTTGCCAGTGAATTTATTCTTATTGTACATTTAAAAAAAAGCTAATCAAATGAACCCATAACTATTCATGTTTCGTATTTTATAAATTTATTTGGACGTTTTCTGTCGCATCTGATAAGATGACACATGACACCATAATTTTTTGATTCCACAGTTCCACATTGAATAATTAGCAATTGCTTTTTTTGTTTGAAATGCGTATATATGTAATGCTAGTTGCATGTTATGTAGCCTCCCATCGTATTTACTAAAGGTAATTTATTGACAGCTGTTAAATATATTTACAATTCGTTTTTTGCGGGGGACAATCTACTTTCAGACACCGACAAACAAAGTTTTATTGACTAGAAAATTCTTTTAGCTTTATTCGAAGAACAGTAAATTGACTTCTTTAGGCACAAGTAAGTACTTTACTCATTTTTATCCAATTCTGGTCTGTTCAAAGTTCCTTCATGTTACATTTAATATAAGTTTCCCATCAAAAGCGAAAAGTTATTTTTATCAACTTGTAGAAAATAAAATATGAATTTTATTATTTTGGGTTCTGGAAATATTTCAAGTATGCATACATTCTTGCAGTCTTCTTACATGTTTGAAATGTTCAAATTTCGTGTTAATGGTTTCATTGTCGAAGCCTGATGGTAGAAGGAAAGAGAGCTGTAGTGTGGTAAAATGTAATTCAGGTTGTTTTTAACAAAACTCTGGTCATAGATAATATTATATGATATTATTATCATGAGTTTCACACCGCTAGCCTGAGCAAATTTTAAAGTAAATACCGCCATGATTTGCTAGAAAATAAATATTATGTGAGAAACGTAAAACTCTACGAATAATTTATTTTAGCAGAAATAAACATTTATCAAGTTTTATTCAGCATTACTGTTTCCTTTGTAAATTATACATTTTATTACTGTACGTACAGATTAAAAGTTTTCTTTAAATAATTAAAATAGTGCAATTGTGATAAAATTTCAAAGAATATATTATTAATACAATAAATAATTGTTCTACTAATCTGTATCTGATGGTGAAAATGTTACGTATTATGTAGAGGTATGTATGTCAATTAAGAATAAATCCAAGTACACATAAAGCCGCTCTCTTTATTTGCATATTTGTCCTTTACCCCAATATGCTATGTCTCTAGATGCAAGTACAAAGTTTCCAAAAAGTGCTTCATATTTCACAAAAAACTGAGCTGAATAATATTGCATTGACACAACAAAATCCCTGTAAATTAACACAAAAGTATTACTTTTTGGAGGAACCTGCTGCCCTTGACATTGGTCAGTGTGGCCACCACATAGTTCTTTTCTTTCCCTCTTCTACATACCACAGAGTTTCCAATTCAATTTGTGGCAGTTACAGTTTGCATGAGGCAGAATGGCCCTTAGTAGAAAGCAGTCAAATTTATAGATGAAATCAAAATACTCGTTTAATTTTCACAACACAATCAATATGCTAGTTGTAAAGATGTTGACACTGACAATTGACAAGAGAGTCGCTATACCTGGAAAAAAACTTGAAATTTTTACATGCACACACATGGGTTATTTTATCCGAAAAAAACGAGGCAACCTTACTAGTTTAGAGTTTAACATTAACAATGTTTGATAATATTGAAATCTTAATGTTACAATTGTAACGTGCCTATCTATGTTTATTTATGTATGTATTATGTACACTAATTCATTAGGGTAAAATGGTTTCACCGAATCAGCATTGGCATAAATATTTTAGAGCATTTACATAACAGACTTATTTTTGCATTAACATACATTCCTGTTACTTATTCCAACAATGTATTTTTATTGAATATCCAGTGTGAGCACATGTAGTAAACTTCACAAAAAGTTGAAAAATCAATTTTACTATAATATGAATGTAAGTTTATATTCACAAATTCGAAATGTGATTTTAACAAAAGGTTTGACAATTTAACTCAGAAATACCAACTAGTACTTCGATTTAAGCCTCTTCACAGCGAAGAAGGAATATTATATAGGAAATTAATTCTGAAAATATCATATCCTTATCTTTTAACTCATATGTATCAATAACTTTTCAGAAATTATTCGTCTGCTTCTTCCTCTTCATTGTCCTCTGCAGGTGTTGATTCCACAGGTGCAGATTCTGTTTCAGTCGCTGCCGGTACTTCTGGTGCTACTTCTTCAGCAGTTGCCGGCGTGGGAACTTCTTCTGTCGCTTGTGCAGGTTCATTTGATTCTACAGGGTCACTGTTTTGGGCGAGAGGAACCTCTGCTTCCGCAGGTTTGGAATCTGCTTCAGCAGAGCTTCCTCTGGATGTTCCATTCGTTACTTTTATGTTATTATTTTCAGCTTTAGGGCATTTAAGAAAGGCTTCCAGCTCATCATTTTCATTTGCTAGTTCAAAATCATCAAAGTCCTATAAAGCAAAAACATGTTATATTTACTTATTACATGTAGAACTACCTAACTTATGTACCCATGTAGAATTTAAAATGTGTGTGGAAAGATAAAGATCATACCCCAAGATACTCCTCTTCATTGAATATTTGGGGTGCTAGAACATACTTGGCATCTCCTCTTGGTTTACCATTTTTAAGCATAAACTCTTTTTCTGTTTCTCTGGAAGGGTCGGTAATGTCAATAGCTTCATATGGAATCAGCTTGCTATCCAATATCATCATCACACGCTGCTGACGCTTCTTCACCTGGGCACATTTCGGTACAGTAAAAATATTACAAAAATGTTGCTTTCTAAATGTAAATACACACAAGTAAATTGAAACTGTGATCAATTTTACCTCCTTCTGTCCTGATATTTCAGAATAATATACTTTCACTCCCATGGTTGAAAAAATTTTCGTTTTCTCTCCTCTTCTTAGCTCCAACAAAATAATAAATAGATTGACCAACTGGCTCTGATCGAATGCTGTTATTCCGACTTTGTTAGCTACTTGACTTATTAAGACAATATTAACGAAAAACAAAGTGACTCTGAGCACTAAATGAGCTTCTATTTATTACACTTCTATAATATGAGTCACGAAAGACTGCTCAACCCACAGCCCACACTGCATGGATATTTTATGCAGCTTTGCACAGGACACTATCACTAGAAACAAGTGAACAGCTATCTACTTCTTGCGGTGGTTGGTTAAATTTTATGGGTTTAGCCACTTGTTCCTTCTTCTGAAGAATTGAAGACGTGTCGCAGTCACGAACCGACGAGGGATACAAATTACTGTCTTGTTGTCTACAAATAAATGCCTGCACAAAAGACAGTTTTGAGATATGACAGCGGCTAATAATGGCCAGCCAAGCAAAGTATAAAAAAATATGCTGTAGCAGTTTTTTTATTCTAAATAGTAGGTCTTCATTTGGATTGTACGTTCTCTATAGGTTTACGTATTCAGTGATTCAGGTTAGTTTTGCTTGGTTTTGAAGAAATGGATATGTTTTTTCCACTGTGATCCTTTGCACGATACACCCACATATAACGCAATATACTTTTTAAGAAAATTCTTGTGGTGAGGATAACAAAGTCATTGGTCAAAGTAAAGTGTTGTTCCTCTTGCACAACAAACCGTCGATTGCAGATGATGGTATGTATTATGTATGTTTTGCAATCAGTTTTCCTTTTTCAGTGTCTCTGTCCTCTAATGATACTGATATTTTTCCTTTGGCTGCTGCGATGATGCCAAGTTTCTAGAAAAAAAAAACAAAATAAAAGTATGTAGACATGTGGTAAGTGCACAATTTCCATGTACGGAAAAGTTGCCGTTCTTGGTAAAAAATTTCTGTCATTAAAATCATTTCTTAAAAAAAATTTTGACTTAGTCATGCGATTCTTGTAAAAATGTTCTAGTGCGTCAGCTTTTAACTTGCTACAGTTTTTAACGTGTCTTTAACCTTACCTACAAATGAGCTGTCTTGCTATGATGTTCAAACTGCGAATTGTTAAAATTTAGTTAACTGGTGAATGAACTTCCTTGGTACTAACTGTAAAAATAAAATAAAGAATTATCAGACATTAGCTGTTGTATTTTTTACAGTTGCGGATCCTTAAATACCATCGGATCGTTCAAAATATTCCTACAGTCTTACATCATAAAACACTTCTTTTAATGAGCCAGATACATGAAAACTTCTTGATAGTGTATAAGTAGGTGCATGACGGACGTACAACAACGCTATAATGAAGTTTAAAAGTAGGCCTTACATACCAAACAATTGAGCCTGACTAGCCTGAGTGAGGCTTACTAATTTGGCACGGATCTAATCTTTTTGCAAAGAAGCCATTTACAAGCTTTTCACAATCAAAAGTATTTGATTCTCACTCACCAGCTCGATAGCTCTCTCTCAACAAGATCAAAGTGAAAAATCCTCTTGGTTTCCTTCTTCTTGTGTTACACAAAATGTGTACCAACACCAGTTTACAAAAGTTCAATTCCTGTCCCAAAAGGAGTATTTGTCAGCATACAGAGTTCATACATAATATGTAGTTGCACACGCAATGCAGGGGCTGCGTTTTATACCAATTGAAAAGAGATGTAAACCAAAAATCGCAAGTAAAAAGTGAGATGATTATTATTTGTCACATATTACCCCTTCAATGATTGACTGATGACTTTTCTAATTTAACATAAATGCTTCTTATATTTATGAACTATACAGCCTTATACTTTTAGCAGAAAGTTACTCCTAGACGTGTCTGTTTGACGAATATTAACTTTCTTAAGAGGTTGGTTTGTATTTGTAGCAGTTTATGTAAGTGCTGTATGCATAATATCCGTCAGAGATTACCACTGCATTAATGCGATGCATCAAATATGTATGTATGTACTTTTGCGATTTTCAAGTGTCCGACCGCCTTATAACAAAGAATAAAGACTTGCAATTGAATTTTATTTGCACATTTGTATTATTTAGGAGACAGCAAAGGTTAAACACACCAACGTTGTACACAGCAAGTTAGGAATCTGCACACAAAATTTGCTGTTTTTTACACTTATCCAGGCCCCAGGATAATAATTTAATAGTCCAATGCAGAAATAGTGCACTGAAATAGCGTACCTATTGGAGCACACGAAAGTCGTGGTAAAAGTTGGGATTATCACAAAAACAACGTGAAAACTTTTGCCTAAAACTTTTCCTAGACAAAGGTTTGCAAAAAAAGCACATATGCACCTTGCGACAAACTTGAATGCAAAATAGATGTAGTTTAGAGAGGATCGTTGCAAAGATACACACCTACAGTAATGGGAGATTTCTAAAACCAATTTTCTTCAACTTTGACTACTATACGAACCAGCAAAAAGTTGGGATATTATGGTTGTCGAACACCAAAAAATACACAAAAGATGTTCTTATTTGTTGTTAATTTGCAGATGCGAATGCCAACATTGCTTAAATAGAAGGAAGATTTTCGTCATTTACCCGAATCCCAATGTGGTGGGGTCGACCGGCAGGTTTCAGTATTTTTTGTTATGCTAGCAATCATCAGTACTTCTCTCTCTCTGCCAAAAAGATTTACGTACACACACATTCATATAACAACTAACAACAGGAAGCAAAGAAAATTTTCAAGTTGATGTGTACTCTTGTGCAATATCTTTGTAATGAAAGCATATTTTCAAGAAATATCGGATAACATTTTCCAAAAACATAAGATGAAATGATGTAAGTGCAATGGCATCGCCTTCTCATCTTCATTGTAATGTAGTAGCATGTATTATTAGCCTGTGGCTCTAGGGCAGGGGAAATCAAAATCATGCAACATGCAATATGTAGTAGTTTTGTACTGTTGCAGCCTCCTTGCTACAACATATTACTTGAGTCAAGTAACTAGACTGAAGCAAGGTGTCCGCAAACATTTACTTCAAATAAATTTGTCTGTCTGTCTAGATTCCAGTAAATGGCTTATCTGGACCGGGTAGGGTAGGACTTTTTTTTCAGAAAGCACTGTTTTGCTCTTTGATTTATTGAAGAGACAAACTTTGATTTATTTGCTAAATACCAGGTAAAAGTAAACCTACTGCAATTTATGAACAAAAAGAATCATTTTGAGAAATAAGATAAATCATTTTGCTACATGCTGATACTGCTTTTGTAATTATTATTGTTTGTGAGCTTGCACATCTTCATTTATATAGTCTTATGTCATGAAAGAACTCTAGAACTGATCATGTTTACAGCAACCATGCTATAATATTATCATAACGTAAGACGAATGGTATATAAGCTTACTACTTTGCGACTGCAGCACTTTCTTTTTTTACTTCCTGAACAAAAATCTTTTATCCCAGAACTGAGACTAAAAGCTACAAACAATTACAGTATTCATGTACAGTATAGATGCTATGAAATGAAAAAGGAATAAAACCGTACGAAAGTGGTTGTCAGTAGAAAAACTGGGAGATGTAGGATTTTTAAAGTTCGAATAGTACGTTTTTATGTATATGATGAACTGACAAATGAAGATCTTAATGAGAAGTTTCACCGTATTATACACTCGCTTCTACGCAATTACTTGCGTTCTCATCAATTTATCATCATCATCTTTTTGCCAAATACACACATAGTCGAAGTTGAAACGGTTGCAATATTAAATGAGTGTGTCTTCAGGTCCATATTATATTTTTATCGTTGTTAAAAACGAACTTTTTGTCATTTACGACCATAATACCTAAAATTACTGTCTCTACTTAATATGTACTCAAATTATTTACTCTTTATGCATCATGCAATAAGTATACTAGCACTTTTGTATTTCTTATCCGAATAAGAACTTGAATCTCGCAAATACCATATAAATATTAATGCGTTGCATAAACATGGCTGACGATAATTTGAAACACAGCTTCAATCAAGTCAGTAGGGATTTAAGATATACTTTGGGCTTTTAAAAGGGTTAGTATAGAATATAAGTCAAACCTGATTGGCCTTAGTAAAAGCTCAAGTTAATCAGAAAGCTCAACACGGTCGGATACTTATTACTATTGGATAAATTGTATGCATTGTGAGAATGCATACAACGGAAGTTTGCACAAATTAAAAATAAAATGACACTATCTTAGGATTGATCTTAAGATGAACAAGAATCATCAAAGTAGGAAAGAAACTCAATAGCCATGACTGTGACCGAGACTGACTCTATTCGAGGATTTTTTTCTAGTAAAGAAACAAGTACAAAGAGGCAAAGAGGTTTGTGCAACCATGCATTTACTACTAGTAGTCTACTACCACATCACACCACTATTGCTTTGATAAAGGTTTCATGCAATACCGAAGCTATCTTAATCATGGAGTTTGAGTGCTGTAAATCCCGAGATAAAGTAACTGGCTGATCATTAACAAAATCAAAATTGAAGCACCTTCACATAAACGCGATTTTAATGAAACCAGAAACTAAAAAGAACATTAAAAAGCAATAAGCCAAAGCCTCAAATTTTTTGGTGAAAAGTTTAAGTGAAATAAACGCAACGAAATAGATGCAAGATTTATACAGTAAACTTACAAGACATTTGAACACGTATATAAAACTGAATATGACAGCAGAAGTATAAAAATTGTAAATTCGGAAGCAATGTATTTGAAGTATTCATGTTTTTTTTTTAAATCTAAAAATCTCTATACACTTGGAAAAAAAATCTAATGTCACATAGGATTAACTTTTGTAATTACTTATTTGATATAATCCCAGGATTTACCTCTACTTCATGCATAAAGTAAATGTATGTATATATCTAAATTGATTTACTGCAGAACTTTTCTTTGCAGACATATATTATGCCAATTAACTAAATTTTATTTTTCAGCAAAACTATCTCAAAACGCTATAGGAAACATTAAGTCCACCGTCCATCGACATCTTGTATGCACTTGGGCAACTTCGGTATTTATTTGCACTGTATGTATAGTACACATTTATGCATCCTACTGTATCCTAGTTTTAAAAAAAACTTTAAATAATGAATGAAAATAAGCCACTAACTTTACAGTTCACCACAATATTGTTCCAACAATGTTTTGATCTAATTGTCAACATAACACAGTAACAGAATAGTCGGTACGTACATGTACTTGCTTTCGGTGCCGGCACACCCAAGCCAAAATGAACTGACCAAACGACAGCTTTTCCAAAGAAGGAATACAGTATAAAACAAAATTTACCTTCTTTTCACAAGGAAGTTCATGAAGATTTTACATAAAATATGAACCCACTTTATCATTTGTCAGTTTACTCGTCATTTTTAGCACACAATAGTATGATGACAAGCAAGCTTACAATGAAACCAACTTTACTTTTGAAGCTATGGATTATGGATGGGAGTAAAGACTTGGATATTGAGATTGTGTATACCTAAACACCACTATTTATGGTAGTCAAGTTCTTACATGCTATCAAGCACACAATTAGATGCACTTTCTTCAAACAAATAAATGCCGGAATAAAAGTGTCAGTAAAAATAGCAAGTTATGCTGGAATTGCCATTTAGAGAAAATCAAATGGTGTATAATTTAGCGAATGTTTAGCAAAAGGATGTTTACACATTAATACCTTTAAATGAAGTGGTTGGAAAACTTCGTCTCGGGCAGATAAATTTTGATCTTATTATTATTGGTCTTCTGAAAGAAAAACCTTTTATCTATATGACACCACTGCCGTAACTATATGTCGTCTGCACGTACGTATTACAATTCGTTCATTAACTGCACAGGCTTTTGTACGAGAATCAAATTAAGTTTATTTTACGAATTCAGCAGGACAAAAGGCTACTAACATAATGGTGTTATACCCTTCTTTGAAAATGAAATTATAAAGTGAAATTACATGTATACAGACATACATGCAATACAAAGATTTGTGAAAAAAGGACAATTGTAGTGCTACAGTATATCACATACATTGTACGCTTTGATACAAGACTACACCGATATTGCATCTCCCCTCATGCAATAACTTTTCCATTTCTCGTGATTTCTCGTACATGCTTCTATTGCATCTTTGCAACCCTAAAAACCCTTCGCTTAGCCAGCAGCATCAAAAACACTTATTATGTAAGCTTACGGATGGTATTATGTGGTGTAGTAGTCTTTTATTACGACCGAAAGCAGAAAACAACATAAAATGAGCTTTTATTTTAAGAGGAATATACAAAAGTACGTAAAAGGGAAATGCATGTATAAAATACCTACTTGCCTGGCTTGTCTGTGTAGAGGACAAGTTTTTAATTTTTTTAACAAAGGCGCAAAATACCTAGGATGAAGAATGAAGTTTACATATAAATGTACATAGGCGAGTATAACCATGCATTTTACATTTTGCACACAGTACGAGCTGTTATCATCTAAAACGCATAATACTACTACTACATGCATATGTAAAGCTTTTTATAAAATTACTAGTGTAAATAACTGGTAATACTACGAGCGATGATATTATAGCTACATAGCACAACAGTTTCCTTTTGATGTCTATACCATCCAAATCCAAACTATTCATAACTAACAATGTTTTACTGTGCCATATCGATAGCATAGAATTGATATTGTTACCTGTTAGATGTATTAACTCAAATAGCCAGCAGGTAAAATTGTATAAGTTGCAAGAAAAAAAATAGTGCTAAAATCAACTGCGTATTTTTGAGAGATAAACATGAAAATCATACTTGAACATGATAAGCATAACACTAGTGAAGACCAACTTAAAATATACCAGGACACGGTATGACTTACTTACCAATAAGGGCATCTGTTCAAGCTAAGGCATTGCATGCATGCATACGAACTACGAACTTGTGAACATTTTCTCACTTCAGAATAGGTATATGTTCAGTCATATGAAACACGAAGAGAAAAGCCAGCCCATCAAGCAGAGGCTGAGTGAGAAAACTCCAGTGCAAAACAAAAGACAAG
>JAHZMZ010002887.1:0-20853 GCA_027743805.1 Lepidocyrtoides sp. E14 | reverse complement strand
TGTAAGGTGATTTATGTTTTAAAACTTAATTTCCATATTATGCTATTTCGAAATGTTGAAAGGGAAGCATGAAATGAACGCGGGTGTATTTGGCTTAATGTATCTATTTCGTATAGTTTTTGCTTAATATTTTATAAAATGGCTACAGATTTTAAATGACTATGCTTATAACTGAAATTGAAAATCTTTTATGTTGTGCATCATTAGGGATTTGGATAATCCATTTTTGGAGGAAATAAATATCTCTGATCTCAAACAAGACTGGAAGGACGTGAGGCAGGAAGTTGATAAAACCTTACATGAAGCAGAGATTCAATTCCAGGAGATTTGTTTAGAGTTTGGAATTACGAAGTATGTGCATATACAGTTTCTTGATGATGCTGATAATAATTGTACATTTTTATTCAGAGAAATTTAGAGAAAGATGATTTAATGTCAAATGTTTATTTATATAAAATAATTTAGAGGTCCCGAGCGGATACCTTCCGACAATTATAAATCTCAACCTTATGTTTATGAAAACATTTGCATGAGCCGAGAAAGCGAAGAAATCAGCAGCAATGAACATTCATTTAGTAAAGATGATAATGCTAAAGACGCCGATGATACTTGCATCGAAATGTAAACCTGACTTATAAATATATTTCAATCTTTTTTAAGAGAAAGTGTAAATATTTAATATTCTTGTTCAAATTTCCTAATCTGTACGGATCTCATGTGTCCGTAAAATCATGATGACTATAGAAATTTGAAAGTATGATGCATAAAAAAAATGTTTGTACAAAATCAGCTTATATACTTAAAGGTATGATGCTGAAATCCTCATTTTTAAAGTATTGTTCAACATAATAAACTAATATTACCTTCACCTCATTTTAAGATAAACCGGAGAACCAAAATCATTATTAAATCCGTTTTGCCCATAACTGAATTATTTTTTTCAGGGTGTTGTATACTTTCGCAAAATGTGATTCGTAGTGAAGTTATTACCTATATTGATTACCTAAATCAGTATCCCTTAATTTTCATTTACTAAGCTGTATACCATGATTTGTAAAAATTCTGTCCCAAAATGGTTTTAGGGAAAAAAGTACACTACTCCTCAGATAAATTATGGCAAACTTGTGATAAAATGAAGAAAACAAATCATTTTCAAAGAATGAGTCAGTATAGAAATTCTAAAGGCTATATTTTGATTGTCAAAAAATTATTTCTTTTAATCCTTAAATTTTATGTTTTTGTCACACCAAAATAATTCATTAATCAGATAAAATGTTTTTTTTTCATTTTACCGTAAATTTACAATAATATTGCATTTTTACCCCATCAGAAATCAAAAATTTCTATCTGATGAAAAAAACTTGGCATTTTTACTATTTGAATTGAGTTGCATTAAATGCAGAAAAAGTTTTAAACTATTCCCTATATACCAAACTACCTTTTTGGTAAGCGGTCTCCTGCTTTGTTTGACATCGGGGTTTCAATTGGCTATATTTTGATTGTCAAAAAATTATTTCTTTTAATCCTTAAATTTTATGTTTTTGTCACACCAAAATAATTCATTAATCAGATAAAATGTTTTGTTTTTTTCATTTTACCGTAAATTTACAATAACATTGCATTTTTACCCCATGAGAAATCAAAAATTTCTGTCTGATGAAAAAAACTTGGCATTTTTACTATTTGAATTGAGTTGCATTATATGCAGAAAAAGTTTTAAACTATTCCCTATATACCAAACTACCTTTTTGGTAAGCGGTCTCCTGCTTTGTTTGACATCGGGGTTTCAATTTCGATTAATTTGCTTTCATTGCTTTCAATTGTACAGGAGAGAGTTTTTTTTAGTTTAGTTAAGTTTTTGCAATCGGTACGCCAATACATTGGCTCAAAGCGCAACGTTGTAATCGGGGCAAAATTGGCATGTAGAAATTGGAAACTAGAATGGGCTGAAGAGATTTCGTATTCCTATAAGTATTTCATATCATGAAACTTGAAGAGTTTCATTCAACTTCCAAAAAACCAGTCACATTATTTAGATATGAAATGAAACGTTAGAAATTATAGTAGCTTTAATATACGGACACCATACATATACTTACAGACAAGTTTCATACGAAAAGGAAAAGCATGAGCGCTTGGTGCGGTCTGAATTCTGCATCGTATCTACATACGTGGGATGGCTTAATTAATGCAATCATTGATTACTAATCAATCATTCAATCATTCGAAGAATACAATGTGCAGTGCAACATTACCTCTACACCTCACCTCTCAGAGCCACGACAGCCCGCGCAGTTAGCAACGGGGTTCGTCTTTGTCTAAACTAAGTTTTCGGTTTTTATGATATTGTAGGATAAAAAAATCTATATACGCGATGGGTTACGGCTGCGGGTAATTACGGAAAGAAAGCATGACATTAGAAGTATATAGAGCAGCTGAAACCGGGATGGGATGAGCACTACATGTGGGGACACAAAGATGTGTTTACTTACACTTCATGTGTGCACAGTTAATGCTCAACAGAGTATCACAGAATACAAAAATACAAATTAATTGGCTTATCTTATCATTAACATTATCTTAACGGTTCCTGGTATACTTTTTAAATTACTAGTTTAATTTCTGTAATATTTGTAGGCAGAAATGGTGCAAAATTACGTATAAATCGATTAATAACAATGCGTTTGACATGATTGAATTCAAACTGTGTAAGGCATCCACATAATGAAGGTTTCGGAATATCTTGTATTTTTTACTTCAAATGGAGAAAGTTGAGTTATGGTCTGCGTCTGAGAATCTGGGAATAGGGTCAATAGGGATTATACTTCAAATAGGTAGCAGAAGTAAAAAAAACTGTTGTAAGATTGCATTTCAGCCACCATATTATAGTGTGCATGACGTAAATGGTGCCATTACAAACATTATGTGGTCGCTACTTTAGTAGTAGATAGGTATAACGTGCAGCTTAACACTAAAGTGTTTAAAGGTATATGTATATTATGTTACATGGAAAATAATACACATACGCTTATTAGTTTGAAAATAAATACCGCAGTAAAATGAAGAATTTGCAAGGTTGCAAGCAGAGTGGGAAGCATTGACCATTTTTGCACATAATTGCTGGATTGCATATATACCGAGAATAAAAGAAGGTTGATCTCATTGCGGCTACAACGCAACAGTTTATTAAGAAAAGAATGAGAAGACAATCATGATGACTAAAAACGAGGTCTGTACACTCTTAAAAACATTCAAATATGTATTGTATGTATTCAAAAGCAAAGTATAATGATATGTAATTTACTAATTACAGTAGAGGGGAGTACACACAGCTTTTTACGTTCAAGTTTTATTTTTCACATTTTTTGTGAAACCTTTTCTTAGTAGGCAATTTGAAAGGAAGTAGTACACAAAGAAAAACTACAAACTGACAACACCTGGCATATTGGCAGATAGCACCTGTCTGTGCTGAAAAGACCTGACTTGAAGTTGATCTCAACAAATTAAAACAAGCCACGAAAATGCATATTATTCTAAAAACTCCCTAGAGCTGTTAATAATCTATGCATAGAAAGACCTTAGCTTAGCTATGCACTACTATTTCTCAGTGAATCCACAGAATTTTATCTTGACACTCATGGTAAGAAATTGTTCTTCATGATTGTAAAAATTATACATTATTAGTATTTGACAGTTGTATTTGATGTGGCATAAATTTCAATTTTAATGGCAGGATTGAGATATTGCAGAATAAGACTTTCCGATGAATAATGCCAACTGACATGGACTTTCAATACTCCAACAAATATTGCATATCGTTTTTGTCTAGATATTTGTGTATTGGTGTCATTGGAGTAGTAACGTGTGTGCCCTTCAATGCTGATTTCTCATTTTTTACCCATGCAAACTATTTTTCAAGTTTTTTTCTTAGTGAGCAAATAAGTCAAAATGTCAAGGTCTAAATAATTATTTTTGGTGTACTATGGACTTTCACAGACAGTATCAAGTATCAGCATATTTATAAGTAGCATCAAACTTTTAAATTTAGATCCAACGGTAGCCAGTCCTTGTATTTATTAAGGTTGTGAGCGTTGCATACAATTAATACAATATCCAATGGTCCATAAATTTGTGCTTCTAGAGGGAGACATTTTAACAATATAGATCTATAATTGTAAGTTATAAGATCATTTTTAAGGTCTTTCCATCCTCTGAATATAAAGAGGATAGATCTATAATTAATAATTACTAATAAAATTACATTGATATTTGTGTGTAAGTAGCATACTATTTAGAAGTAGGAATATTAAGACAGTATGAATAGCAAAATGTTCACGTAGATTCTATATAACGTTGAGTCTGCTGCCTACAGGTATGGTATGACACTGACTCCTTTGAAATATGACTAAACTACTTGACACTAAAATTAAACTTTCGTCTGTAGTTGACACAACATGGTTTGCGGTTTGTGCACAATCAATAAAAATAATTGGTTTACCACTATCAATTTATCAATTTATGATATGTATATACATACATATAGGTATGCATGGAGCGTCCATGATGGACGGTCGATAGAAAAAAACTGCCTCGGTTGAAGTGAAACATGTTATCTTCGTCTCTTCTTTAACTCTGGTGATAAGAGCTCTACTTCGGTCTTTACTTGTTATAATGAAGATATATACTATTACTATTATACATGTATGTACATATTATTTTTCCATATTTACAGCTACCACATTGAGCTCAGGAGTTTGCGTTGGTTGACAATGCAGAACCTTATACCTATTGCTCACCAGTGTTAATAATTAGCATTACCATTATAGCATGCATGCTTGCCATTTGCCATTATGATTTTGTAGTACAATTTCTGCAATCTTCACGGCTTTGTAATTTGAACTATTCATTTCGTTTTATCATTAAATCACTTGACCTGACACAACAAGACTATGCACGAGGTATAATTGGCATTTAATTCAAAGTTACATGAAAATTTTCTCTGACCAGCAGGGCAGGTTTACCATGTTTTAACTCCATTACTGAAAGTGATCTAATAGTGCTTTATTTCTACCTTCTTGTTTCAACGATTTACACATGCATGGATTTTATCAAAACTGTAACTGTTTCAATATTGATGCAGATAAAGAGAAGTAGCCAACAAATCGAAGTGGAGGAGCCACTAATTTCTTGCGAACACAGCGATATTCTCCAAAAAAACTGACACCACCATGGGCATCAAGCAGCACAAATAACACCATTATTTACCCATTAGTATTCGGCTTGGCATTATCTAATTTGTCAGTTAAAATGGCGTCCTATCTGTCCTTTTGGGACTACATTGTCTTTGGGTGTATTCTCTTAGCTTCCGCCTTAATTGGTGTGTATTATCGATTTTCTGGAGGGCGACAGAAAACCGTTCAGGTAAAGGCAATCATTGATAAATTCAATTCGGTTTAAAGCTTATATATTTTCACTTATAAAAGTTAAAGTTGCATCCGAAAACAATTTCTTGTTGATTTCAGAGAAAGGTTATGTAAAAGAATAGTTAAATTGATCAAAGTCTCTACAATCATTCCGCTAAAATATTTATTTTTTTTTGAACTATACAGAGCTTGCTAATGTTTGCAGCGGTGTACTGTGTCATTGTCAAAGGGGCTATTGATCTGGGGGGAGTGGGGAATATCTGGAGTTTAGCTGAAGAAGGCCAGAGAATAGAATTTTTCAAGTATGTAGTCATAAACAGCCATTTTAATAACGTCATTTTATCTGGAATTTGTACTGATTTTCATATTTATCTAATTGAGCGCCTTGTTTAGTTTTAGTCTGGATCCAACTACGCGACATACTGTCATTACACAAATCATTGGAGGCCTATTTGTTTTCCTGAGTTTATACGCAGTAAACCAGGCACAAGTTCAAAGGCTTTTAACTGTGAGGTAACATTAAAATTACATAGTTTGCTTTCAAACTCGCTCTACTAACACTGTCCTACTTTTTGAAATTTCAAGCACGACACAGTCAAAAAAAAATTGTGCATATTTTCCCAAACTTAGAGACCTCAAAGGGGCACGGTTAAGTTTATGGTGGAGCCTCCCTATTCTCATGATTTTGAGTTTGTCCACATCGTTTGCGGGATTAACAATATATGCTAAATACAAAGACTGTGATCCGATTTTAACGAAACGAATTTGTTCTGCAGACCAAGTGAGTAGATTTTATCCAGCTATTATTCGCATTTATTGGAGTGGCTGCTGGCTCCGTGTTTAATTAACTTTTCCGAATTTTCTCTACAGTTGTTACCACTATTTGTTGTCGACACGCTTGGAAACATTCCTGGACTAACTGGTCTTTTCATAGCTGGATTGTTAAGTGGATCGCTGTCCACGGTATCCTCGGCCATAAACTCTCTTGCTGCTGTTACATGGGAAGATTATATACGCCCATTTTTGACATCAAAACGGCCAAAACCAGCCACCGTGTCATTATTCAATAAACTCCTGGCCTGTCTCTTTGGGTTAGCCTGCATAGGCTTGGCCTTTGTTGCGGAAAACTTTACTGGCGTCCTACAGGCAAGCTTGACCATATTTGGAGTTGTCGGTGGCCCTCTCATGGGTCTTTTTACGTTGGGGATGATGTTTCCATTTACAAGCCAAAGAGCTGTTATTCCAGCATTTATAATTGCACTGATTTTTGGTCTTTGGATTGGATTTGGGGGGCCTAAACCACCAGTTGTAAGACTTCCAGGTGGAACGTCTTGTCCAAATGGAAATGCAACTGAAACCATGTCATGCAGCAGCTCAATGCCTTCGACGTAAGCAAAGTTTTTATTTAATTATCTTTTAGTAACAACAACAGTTGGCACTATTATGACAAAATCAAATTTTCAACGCTTGTTTTTTTGTGCATTGTTGCAGAAAGCCTCCAGATGAGTATTTTTACTTTTATCGATTATCATACCAATGGTACACCCTAATTGGATTCTCTATAACCATTATACTCGGGAATGTTTTGAGTCTCTGGTATCCTCAAGAAGGGAGAGTAGATGATATTCTGTTGAGTCCAGTACTGAAGCGAATTTTACGAACATTTCCACCAGTCCAAAAACAGGAGGAGCATCATCAGGCCAACAATGAGTCATCAGCGCTATCAAAGCGTCGCAGTCTTAGTGGCAATAGTACGTCTAGTAATACTAAATTGAAAAATCGCAACAATGGTATGGAGAGAAAAAATAGGGATGAAGATGACATTAATATCAAATCTGATAACAATAATCCTTCCAAGACACAATGTTTCACAGTTGACACTACAGGGATCACACCGGAAACTGTCTACATTGGTGAAGTAAGCTCTGCTGAAAATTCACCAGCATCCCTGAGGAAAGCAAAGGATACTGATAGTATTATAATGAATTCAAGTCATTAAAACGTAATGTTAAATTGTCATTGATAATGAGCATAGAAAGGTATTATTAAATTAGTGAGATTTGCCTCAGCAGCAGGACTATCTATACAAACAAATGACTAAGTACAAAACCAACAAGCTATGAAATACAAATCGCAGTCGATAGTATAGACTCGATACCGAATCAATTTAAACAGTGATAGTAAATGTGTAGTGGTGCTAGTAGTAGCTGTACATTTATGGAAGTAATTAACATTTCAATCTAAAGCTGCCGCTTTCAGCTGTAAAGATGACTGATATGATCATATAAACATTCAACATGCATGATGGAAAATGCATTTTGAAATTTCTGACAATATTTTTTATTTGCAGGGAGTACCAAGAGCAAAATATTGTGGAAACTGTAAATTACGTAGCACATTGGTGAGCTACAGACAAAAGATATTATGCTTTTGGAATACTTCAAATTACATAGTTGATTATCAATAGTTTTGAACCGTCTGGGAACAATTCACGTAGCTTTATGAAAGAGAAGAATCAAACAGTCTTCCACTTAGACTTTTTTAATGAAATAGTGTGAGGCAGTGATTTTTTATACGCACACAATGAATTGAATCTACAGTCAAAATAATATAATACAGATAGCCATGCGCTATTAAATATATTTACGTTTTAGTTACATACCTAATTAATTTCTATGATTTACAATGTACGTAGAGGATCACCGTACTATTATGATACACAAAACTGTCATATCATAAATCTTACAATATATATATACTATAAGTCAACACATCGACAATACCATTGTTAAAGTTTATTATTATAATGTATAAAAATCGTTAATTAATGCAATAATTTGAACAAAACGATTCATATTTAATGTTGGAAGAAAACATATATGCATTCAATATTTGTATACAACATACCTACATGCTTCATAGCTATGGACCTTAGAATACGTATAATCGCATAATATACATACGCGCTACGCACTCTAAGCTATGCACTGTGTATAACAGTTCATCATTCATGAAACGATTCCGATATTTAATTATTCCACTCCGAAGGACCTTACAAGTTACAGGTAATAAGATAAGAGTTTTGACCACATGCACTACAATTAACAGGACATTAATCGCGATGAACTCTTGAGTTACTATTTCCCGGAGCATCGTTTTGATTATCTTTTTGAGGATTCTACAAAATAAAATGTTGCATTAAAATATTTTTGGAACTTTGGTTTGTTGTATGCCTCAACATGTCAGTTGACAGAACAGATCATAAATCTTGCTCAGGTTGGACTGACCTTGACTTGAATTTGCGCTCGAACCATAGCAGCTCTTAAAATCATAAGCTTTGTTCTTCTTTCATACTCCTCCCCCATCTTTAAAGATTTCTCAAAGGTAACACTACGTTGATCTATATTCTTAGCATACAAGATCTTGTTATGAGAATCAATTCTAGCCTGTATCTGCCCATCAAGAATTAGCGACATCAACTCATTTTCAAGTGCAGAGACGCTGGTATTGAAGCTCTGTGCCATTCGGTTCAAGTCAGCAGATGCGTACGGACTAAAATACTGCACAAGTCCTCTGTTTCTAATCTGGGCGTACAGTGGACGAACATGCGGTGCTAAATATATGTCCAGCAGCAAATTGTCCTGAAACAAAAGTTTTGAACAGGAATAGATTAAAAAGGAGAAAAATACGTAGACAATGATAAAATACATACCTATCTACAGTACACAACATACCCACCTAATATATGTATACGCAAGCCTCAAATTAACTCTACAATATGTAAAACGAAATAAAACTTACCCTCATTTCATCAAGTAACCGTAAGCAAGTATCATACTTGGATTCGTAGAATTTGAATAGAACATCTCGAATTTGCGGTTCCAGCTCCAGGAATAGTTTAAAGGAACTATTGAGTAAAAAGTTTTTATTTGTATTTAAATCTGCTTACAATTTGTAGCTGTAAATGTTTGTTTGGTTGGGTGCCTTGTAATTCATTTGGACATTACCTGCTAGATATGACGTGTTTTTGTAACTCTTCTCTATCAAAAGTTGCTAGTGCACAGAGACCACCGTATATAGCGACATTGTTTGGTGACAACATGTCAGAAAAGTCACAGTGGTCAAAGTTTGCTTGAAGAAAATATCTTGCAGCAGTTTTGTATTTCTTTCCAGCCAAATCTGATAAACCCGCTGCACATCGAAGTTTGGTAATTATCTGAGCACTTTCCTTTGTGTTTGCCTATTAAAAGACACAAAATTTACAAGATAACAAGATATATGGTAATAACAATTTAAATTTGAATTTACATTTGAATTTACAAAACAAGTGATTGAGTACCTTTCCTTGATCCATAACATCAGGAGTGTTTTCAGCCTTCGATACAAAGTTGAGAACATGTGTCCAGTTTTGTAGATAGATTGAAACCTAATACAAAATATAGAAAAACGACACTCAGCAAAGTTGCGACAAACAAGATCAACACATTGGAAAATTTGCTTACCTTGATAACGTTGAGACACATATTTACGACATGTTTAGCAGACGTACAATAATCACGGGCTCTAGAGAAGCACTTTAATGCATTCGTCAAGTCCCCGCAATCCAGGTAATGTTCAGCAAGATCATCGTGCCCTCGCCGAATGCTCTCTTTGATTGAATTGGACTTGTAATTTTTGAGATCTCCGTCCAATTTTTCCAGTTTCATAGCGGCCCGCTTAGACTTTTGCTCAATCCATTGCATATCCAACTGGGGAACATCTGTTGGAACACCTCCGTTTCCTCCAGTTACATCAGGCAAAGGACAACTGCTGCATTTTTAATGAAAATTAAGGTTTAGTTCTACCATTCACCAGTTATTGAAAACGTTACCCGAGTCAGTGGTAAAATGTCATAATGGTGGTAAACGATGACTCACCCCATCGATTCTCTCAGTTTGTTATGGAGTCGTTGGTACATTGCCACGTTAAACGTTCCCTGAACATGAGTGATGGCCATTTTTAGAGCTTCAACTCGTAGTGGGGGACAGTGATCAGCAATGTGAATGAGTCGCAACAATTTCGCCATTCCGGTGTAGCTATTGATGTAGCTTTCCAAATCCTGTAGAAACCAAACGGCAATTTGTGGAAAAAAAGAGTTGATTTTGCACAAGGTCATCAAAATCAGATAAGCGAAATTACATAACAACACAGCTCTTACTAGGGTAGGGTTTTCCACTGAAAATACCTCCTCTTCGGTATTGTCATTTTCTTCCGCAGGTAAGTCAACCTGCATGGGCTCCACCGCATTACCACTAAAATCAGACCCGGGCATCCTTACGTCCTCCGTTTTAATGCTTGACCACCCTCGGCTGATAGTTGTGAAATAACTTGAACTAGTGTCTACAATGTAGACTCTACACACGCACAAGCACTCAAGGAATCACCTTTGACACACCACTTGTATTAAATTTTGATCAAATAATGACCGATAATGAGTTGACAATTTATTTTGAAAATACCAACAAAATGTATTGTCGTACAACACACAAAGTGACAACCATGTAAATACTTCAGTGCCAGTCGGAACGAACAGGTAAGTGTTCGTTTACTTAGAATATTATGGAAAAGTTGATACATTGCCACGTTAAACGTTCCCTGAACATGAGTGATGGCCATTTTTAGAGCTTCAACTCGTAGTGGGGGACAGTGATCTTGAAATCACTTCTTGTAGTGCCCCTTTTACAGTTCACAATGGCAAATGGTGAATGGAGTGGTGAGAAAAATATTTATTGACAAGAATATTCAGAGCTTGCTAATATGAACAATGAAGAGATGCGAGTGAATTTGTGAGAGGTGAACTATTGAATTTAAGCAGAAAATCCTAGTCTCTGAGAAAACCAAATCCAGATAAATAGCTTTAAAAAGATCAATATTGCCGCCTGTGACTAAACTTTTTATGGCTTCAGCTCGCAACTGAAAGTCAAACTTTGGCAAGCTAGCTCGCCTTCTCTACATTCTGTAAAAAAAATTTTCGCACCCTACTTTCTGCTCTGCTCTGATGCTGTATTTACTATTTTTTCTTTTACACTTTACAGGCTATTAGCTATCTATCGCGATAGGACCAGTGACTAGTGACTAGTGACTCAAGTGAGTGGTAGTGGTAGTGCACACTGCACAGCACCGCTACATCCAGCTCTAGCTCCAGTTATGTATGTTGTACAGGAGGAGGTACATATATGCAACAACAAACTCGGTTAAGTCTGTAGCTCTCTTCAGTGTTGAGTTGAGTCCTAAAATAAACAAAACTTGTTTGACTTTTAATTTTGTTCTTTAAAACAAAAATCAGAAGTATCGGGATGATTTAAGTTGGATTATTTTGATGAATAATGTGCCCCTTCCATTAAAGTTACCATAAATGCTACGTAAAGTTTGTTCCAAAAACAATCAACTTAAAAAATACTACAGGCGTAGTGATTATATATAGTAGCAGTAGCTGATAAACTGCAAGAAATGATCGTGTGTTCAGTTTAAACTAAACAGTAAGTAACTCTGTAGGAATTTTGGTAGTTGATATTTATAAGACAGTTAGTTTTTGGCTTTTGTTTCGAGTGTGTATTACTGTTGATTAGCTATATATTTGATGTTCGTTATTATTCACTGAAGTTTATCAGTGATTGCTAATTGCTGGTGTTAATTTAATCCTTTATTGACAACAAGTAAGCTAGCTAGTAAGGAAGGTGACCAGTTGTTGCAATGGGTCGTAAGAAAAAGAAGCCAGCAAAGCCTTGGTGCTGGTAAGTTTTAAAATTTGAAAATTCAGTAGAATTCTTTATGCTGTTTACGTTGACAGCGTCAGTAAAAAATATCCGTGTGGTGGGTGTATGTATGGTATATTTATATTCTCGATTCTAGGTACTGCAATCGGGAGTTTGAAGATGAGAAGATTTTAATTCAGCATCAGAAAGCGAAGCATTTCAAATGTCATATTTGCCATAAAAAGCTTTATACAGGACCAGGTCTAATCATTCACTGCATGCAGGTTTGAAATTGTTTAAAATCTTCATTTAATTGGATAGGACATTGATTTGTGATTCATTTAATCAGTTTGTTATCATTTAAATGACCACGTAGGTGCACAAGGAGAGTGTTGATAAAATTCCAAATGCTCTTCCGCATCGAAATAATATAGAAATCGAAATTTATGGAATGGAAGGAATTCCCGAAGTAGACATTAAGGAACATGAACAACAAAGGAATAAGTCGGGTGGTAATAAAAGGAATGATCAGGACTCCGATTCATCTGATGATGAAGGTTCTTCCGCTAAAAAGTTAAAAGTTAATGATGCGCCCATTTCTCAACCTGTGATGACAACGCCTCAGGGATCTGTACAAATGATGACCATGCCCAATGTACTTTCATGAGGATTTATTTCTACTTTTTATATGGCTTACATAAACTTCCATACATTTAAATTTAGATGACAACGGCTGGACAAATGGCAGCTGCTGCAGCAGTTGCAGCTCAAAGAATGCCGGGTATGCCAATTAACATGCCTGGTATGATTCCAGGGATGCCGCCCAATGTTTTTCAACCAAACCCATTCATGTCACAAATAGGGGGGCAGCCTGGGTTGAACCAAATGGCTATGCAAATGGGCCTGGGTATGAATATTCCCAACATGGGTATTCCTGGAATGATTCCTGGTATGAATCATGGATTCATACCTGGATTACCCTTCGGTCCAGGATTTCAGCAGGCACAGCTGCCGCAGCAACCTCATGCAATGAGACCACTATTTCCCTCGGCTGCTGCTGCTGTCTCATCAGCGGTTGTAGCACCGGTAAGTTTTATTTATTTATTTATTAATAGAGGTATCAGATGTACTTAATGTGCGTTGATGTACATACATACGTGATTCATTGAGAAGAATGTACTTAGTTGATTGGTTTCTTGTTTTCATAGTCCAATGCAACGATTGCTGCTGGCTTCAAACCAGCCCCTGGCCAAACACCTCAAACAATAGCTAATTCTCAAAAACCAACGTTCCCGGCTTATGGGTAATGGCAACAACAGAGTTTTATGTCTCAGAGTTTTATGAGTTACACATTATATGTTCAGTTCTGAAATTAGTTTTAAATTTTTCAATTGCAGCGGAAATACGTCGAACCCCTCACCATCTAGTAATCCCAACAAAGATGTGAGATCTGCTGTTCCTGCCGCCCCTCTTGTCATAACTCCCGGCGCTGGTTCCAAAATTATTCATCCTCCTGAAGATATTTCGCTGGTATACTCAAGCTTTCTATTAGTGTAAATTTTTGGGATGCTTCACATTATTGTTTTCGTCACAAAATATCGAAACTGGTCGTTTTACTCTCTTTGTAGGAACAAATACGAGCAAGATTACCCAAGTATCGTCAGCCACAGGCAGTTTCACATTCGATATCAGCTCCTCCCATGCTACACTCGTCAGCGCAGTCAAGTGCGCCGCCGGATGCATCATCTCAGCATCAGGGTATTAATTCTCCTTCTGGAGGTAATCAGTTTCGACCTCCCAGTGTCAACATCCCAGGTAAGTATATTTTTTTCTTTTATTATGAAATCATTGTTTTCAACGTCGTCGGTGCCTTCGTCGGCCGTACTTAAAAGCTAAGTAACCCTTTAAAAGTTCTACATATTGTACACATTGCATTAAGTACTTTTTTTTATTTTATGCATATAAAATTCATTTTACTTTTAAAATGTTCTACTTAAACTTTGGTACAAGTAAGCAATAACTTTCTTCATAGCACTTATCTGTTACTCTATCAATCATATCAAAGTCCTCTTGTAGGCCCTCATCATCATCATCATCATCATATGTAATGGACCTTTTTTCACCACGCTCAATAACTAGCTTTATTATACTTACAATTCATCGGAAGCTCAACGTAATCATTTTTGTACTTGTATTATTTCCGATGGCATGTTGCAGTTGTTACGTTCATTCGATTAATTGTTGGAATCATCATTATTTGAACGGATCGATCGCACTAGTCTTTAGGAAACTAAATAAGTTTGCCGTTTGTAATAACTTGTACGGAACATATAACCTCGAAGCAGCTAAAAAGCGAATCTGCTACAAACTTAAGGTTACCTACCACCACCTTCTTATTCTAATTTCTAAATATTTTTAATAGTATCTACCCGACTGTGATTTGACCCTAAAATCTTAAACAATAGCAAAGTGCTAAAAGTCGAAATCTACAGGCGTAGTATGTATAAATAATTAATAATTACATGTAGGCGGATGGTGCTAATGAATACTGCTAATCTGCGGGTTAGGAATTGACACGTGGCTGTGTAGATTGTGTGCGCTGTAAAACAATCCTATTATGTTCTCTGAATCATCAAGGTAGAACTTTTCAATTTTTCTTCTTTAATTGTCATCTTCTACTACTATTTGTTAATTGTTTATTGTTATATATCGTTTAATGTAAATATGTAACCAAACTAGAACTTCCAACTCTGGCTTGTCCGATTGCTGCTCTGCAATTTGTAAAAGATAGAATAAATTGTACATTACATTTTACATTTGATTTATTGCTGTGAAATATCTCTTGTAATTCCTATTCGATTGTTGCTTTTACAATGTTTTAATTCTGATTTTAAACCTAATTTTCAGCCAATCGATTTGGGTACCCAGCTGGAGGACCTCAATACCTTCAACAACCAAATGGTGCAATGATGGTGCAGCCACGTTTTTGAATGCTGACATCGGTCAATTTCAACTACGCCAAAGTGTCAGTTTTCATTGGATTCAGTATTGGAAGTCTTGTAACTGAAAGCATGACGAGGATAACTGGTTTAGTGATTATTTTTAAACGCTATACATTTTCTAACTTATGGCTTTTTGTTTTTTTAATAAAGTACACACGACCTACCCAAAAGTCAAAAGATTAAGCTAGCCCAGTTAAAATATTAATATACTGTTGTGTTATGTCACGTTCATGTTGTTAATTTAATTAGGAGGGTTGATAATATTTAAGTTTTGAAGGTCAAATAAGTCACATCACTTGAAAAGGTTAAAAATAAAGTTATTATCAACCAAACTTGTCGATGATACTGATTGCAAAATGATATTAAGAAATTCTTACCGTCTTCATGTAATAGGGAAAGGTCATTATTAATTACGGACGTACGTTAACTGCAAACGACAACAACAAGCACAATCTTAGCCGCAATTCAATAATCTACTAACATTTGCGGATTGCAGAAGAAAAGAGAATCGAGAGATTATTTGTTGGCTTGTGAAAATTTTTGAGAAGGTCGAAATCAGTTTATTAGTCCCACAAAGAGTACCACAGAATTTCTGTGTAGTGAATAGTGTATTGTAAAGAGAATGTATAATAATTATTATTGCTTTATTGTTTTCAAAGAAAGTATTTTGTACATAATTATTATGTATCGACTCAAATATTGACGCATTCAGCATGCTTCCTTGTATAAGTTTTTTGTAGTTGTATTTCTCTTCGTATGTTCAAAAACATCACCTCGGCTGTTGGCTTTATCGCAGGTTGCCAGCGTCGTTGGCTTGTCCGGCCACCTGCAGGATGGTCAAATGTCAAGCCTTTGTCGCCCGCGCTTGGTTATCATTTTAGCAAAGGAAGCAAAGGTTTTAAGGTAGGCATTCATGATGAATGTTTTGTTAGTTTTCTTATGCCTGTCGTACTTTTAGGCGATCAAATAACTATCACAGAGGTCTAAGAAATATGATTTTTTATACATAGACAAAGGGGACTAAGCTACTAAGCTTTTTTTTATTTTTCACTGTAAAGTGAGTTAACTAATCTATCGTTACTGTCTTTTTTTCATTATGATCAAGTGTCAAGTGAAATTGAAAATTATTTTTAAGAAGTTCATATTTCTTTGACTTCTGTAATATTGTCTTATCTTCATAAATAGCTTGTCCATGAATTCGTCACAGTGGCTCCAGGAGTTGCTGTTGGGCTTGACAAAACATTGGTAGGTTTTTTTCTGATTTTACGCTAACTCATGCATATAGTAGCAACATGATCAATCCTTTATTGAAAGGTCAAGCCCCCAGTCCTTTGGCTGCTTACTTGTTGTCTCTGGACTTGGTGATGATTTTGACGCAAGTTTGTTTAGTTTGTAAATGCAAATGAAAATTTCAACTAATTTGGGAATAAAGTGAAAAATTATATTATCGAATCGTGTGCATGATAAATCATAGAATACGAAATCTGAAATCGTAGATTTTGGCTGTTAATTGTGGAGCTGCCTTCAGCTGCTTCAAATTCAGTCAATGAAGCAGGAATTTGTGTGAGCTCTTTCAGAACATCCTTCCTGATTCACTTATGCTATGAACCAAGGTAATGTGAAACTATTATCCTCTTATTTTGACATTTTTACATAATCATGTACCGTTTTCACAGTTATTAAAATTGCTATGATTAATGAATGACATTGTGTGAATAAGTTAACCAAAAGTTTCCTTTTGTATAAAGTATTTCTATACACTTTGTGGCAAATTGAATGTGTCAGTGTTATTTTTACAAAGATTAATTTTGTATTCTTAAGTTGTTGAACAGAAAGATTTCGTTTACTTCCAATCAACCATGTGTGGGAAGTGAGCTACATGTACTGTGCACTATTAGTCTAAATAATGTTATGTGTTGAGTATGCCCTATAAGAAGGCATACAGACAAAATAAATTGTGAATATTTATCGACGAGACCAGCCTTCTCCGTGTAGATGAGTTTATACACTGAATTGCAGCGAATCCGAAAACCCGATATTGAATAAAGACTACGCTTCCAAAAAAATATTTGTATATCTATTTGCTACGAATGAAATTTTTATTTGCACATTTATAGTTTCAAGCCGCATTTCATTATACACTGTAACTTAATTACAGTCATATAAGCATTATTCTTTTTGTAAGTATATACCTAAACAACATACAGAGATACAATTTCCTTCATTTATGCTTAAATTGTCTACTTTTTCCTAAATTACCACTGTCCACATCACATCAGTCTCTTCAATATTCCTTATCGAAACCCGCCAAGTACATGCCTTAAGTTTATTGATTTAAGGCAAAAATTAAATTATTGGTAGCGCACAAAATATTAGAAAAATGAAAAAAAGGAAAACCCAACATGAAACGTTTGCAAGAAACTACTGTAAATAAAAATAGCAATTTGTAATAGAAAACCATACTTTTCTGTGTAAATGATATTAATCCTATGAAAATGTAATTTGAGATTCCAAACTGACTAATTTTTCTGGAGATTAGTAATAAGTTTCATCATTTGTGCTGCTGTCGCGGGTGCATCCGTTGGAACCTAGAGGATAATACAACAATGATACTTTCTTCAGATCTATGAAAACATATCTTTGCACTCATAATATCTACTTTCCAGCATCAGTAAAACTAAGTGAATAAATGTTATATAAGTTACGAACCATATGTCCGGCTTTTAGCACCCAGTAGAAGGCGAAGTTTTTAAATGACTTGACAAACATTTCTGTTGTGTTTGAAATGGTAACGGGGTTTCTGACAGAAGCCTTCCAGTCTTTGATTCCTTGCCACTTCAATTTCTCCACCCATTTTACCGTCCCTTTGAAAAAAACATAAGATTAAGTTGTTCAACACAAGGTTTTTATTTTGATTTAGATAAAAATTGAACTGCATTAAAAATACCTATTGTGTCAACTATCATATCTAGCTGACCAGAATAGACATTAACATATAGGGGGGTTGTATAAAGTAATGAATCGACTATTCCGACAACTGGTCTCATAAAATCTCCAGCCAAAGCCTGGAATACAGCAT
Organism: Lepidocyrtoides sp. E14; assembly: GCA_027743805.1. Lineage (NCBI taxonomy): Eukaryota > Metazoa > Arthropoda > Collembola > Entomobryomorpha > Entomobryidae > Lepidocyrtoides > Lepidocyrtoides sp. E14. The sequence goes on along the minus strand of JAHZMZ010002887.1, from coordinate 2,615 downwards.
CACTCTGGGCTCCCCACGTAACATTTTTTGGAATGACGCGCAACATGTTTTTGATTTGACCATTCATCAACTCCGATAATTGGTCTCCGTGAAGTTTCTTCAGCCACTTTTTCCCAAGTTGTTTCATTTTTTGGTTCAATTTTAGCTCAACTTTAGATTCGTGAGTGTGTTCGTCTGAGATGGATGCATTCATTCCTTGGGTGTCATCAGTTTTATGATGTGGCAAAATACTGGAAAAAATGCTTTCAACGCTTGGTAATTCAGCTTTTTTTGCAGATGATGAAATATCTTGCTTTTTTGCAATCCCTGGACTGTCAAACTGCATAATGTTGTACACGTTGACACCATTAGTGTACTGTCCGATAATGGATTCAGTCTTGTCGAAAATTTCCGTCGCCTCCACCCATTGACCTTTAGCAATAGCGTCTTTTGCATTATAAGCGGAAGCATTGATTGCTGCAAAGCCAGCATTATCGATCAAGGATGTAGAGAATAGGTAAGGTGCCCATGTAAGCACAGAGTCCTCTGGACTTATCCACGAATCTCCAAGACTAACTCCTTTCAAATTACATGTAATCTTCTTTGTCATTATCTTTTTATACAATCTCAGAGTAAACTGGGCCGCCATTTTTCCTCCGTATGATTCCGAAAAAATGTACAAGGGTACTTCTTGAAACTCTGGAACTTTTTTGAGAAACTCACTCATCAAAGTGATTAAGTCTGCTGTAATCTGACTGTTATTTCTGCAAAGTAACTTTGTGTCATTAACATAACTGAACCCAGACCCAACGGGATTGTCAACGAAGAGCACATTTGCGTACTTGACCCAACTGTACGTTCGATTTTTCAAATTCACATCTAAAGGCCCTACTTCCATAAAATTTCCGAATCCAGCAGAAGAACCTCCTGGGCCACCTTGAAGCCATAATACCAGTGGCCGCCTGGTATATTCCACAGTTGCAGTGGTATAGTATAACCACCAGAACATATTCGCCCCGGGTCTCACTTCAACATAACCCCAAGTCTGCTTTCCAGCATATTTTAAGGTACTCTCTAAAATAAGATAGAAACCAAATAGTCCCGTCAGCTCAATTTATGACTTGCAAGTTTCAGTAAAAATTAATGATACTTTGAAAAAAATTATTTCAGTCAGATAGTAAGCGTTTTCACCTTCCGAGCTGGATGTACAAGTGCTGAGACAATTGAAGAAAATCGTTCCAAATAGAAAAATAAAAGACGTTTTGTAAATTTTGGTATCCATTGCTAAGTGAGTGACTACTTGTAGGGACTTCAAAACAGGAATGGAAATGTGCTTGATGATAATTACGTTAATTATTCTGCTACATCAGTCTAAAAAGAAAATCAATTCAATTCAGGTTAAACTTTTACAAAGTCCAAAATGAATTGCAACTACATAAATGATGAGAATCGATGTAGAATTGAGTGTTTTAAGCACTTTAAACACGGAGACATAAAGGAAATCAACTTCTTTACCCTTTTGTCTTCATGTGTTGACCATAAAGATCAAACATGAACATTCTACGCACATAATATTAATCTGACATCAACAAAACATGAAGCTATAGCTGAAGCGTTGCAAGTCCCAACACTCCCAACCTATAAATATTATGAACTCATAATTTTCTTATAATGATAATGACTGAACTGGAACTTGGCAAACCACGAGTTTTTAAGATGAACTACCTATGCAATCCTATATCTGTCCATTTGTAGCATATTATGATTCATACTTAACTATGTATACTGTACATACTAGATGCTAAAATGTACTCAATTCTAAATGTAATACGCATTTTTATTGAAGTTTATTTTTGTACCTTCAATAAAAAAGACAAAATATTTTATTATGTTTGCCTTTACGACCGAATAAAACCTCGTTTGCAGCACTAATGTGTGATTCATTTTAAAGGTGCTAAGAGTAAATATATAGGTTATCGTAGCACGATAAGAATACAGTCGCCTTTCATTCAAAATGAACTTTTGATTACGCAAGCATAATATTATTTATGTTTGCATTTGAAAATCACGTAACTAGTGAGTGAGTTCATATTTTGAAACTTATTTAATACTTGCACTTAACCTATGCACTCATGAAAGAGGAGACCTACCCATTGCATTATAAGAACTTGTTCATTCCATTCCAAAACCGAAAACTATTAATTATAGCCTCTGGTTGTACTTGAAAAATGAGAATGGAATGGTTCATTCAGTAGTGTTGTGTGTTAATATTTTTATATTGATTAGTATTGAAATGTACTTACACGAAGTAAAGAAGAAGGTTGAACAGTTTGACATAAGATGTGTTTTGTCAAATTCAAATTACTTATTTTTCATATTGGAAAGTGACAGGAGCAATTAACACGCCCCCTTCCCCCACATCACTCTCCAGATCAAATCTATTGGATCATTTTTATCTATCCATCTAATATACTATCAAATTGATAGTTACACTATCATAGTATCAATTATCAATGTAATATATAGTCCCCCACTATTCTCAATCCAAGTTAATTTTATAAAACAGAAACAACATGTGCTTTCGTTTTTCCTCTAAAAGAAATTCGGTTGGTGTGTAGGAGATGTCTGGAAATGTG
>JAHZMZ010002886.1:0-12787 GCA_027743805.1 Lepidocyrtoides sp. E14 | reverse complement strand
GGGGATGGGGAGGCTGGGGTTGGTAGTTTAGAATATGTGATGCTTTTGATTTTGGTTGGATGCATGTATAAAACAAATCTCGTAAATCGGTTTCATGAAACCGATCGCCAACGGAATTCTACTAGCGGGTGAGAAAAGAATTTAAGTAAACCATAGGTGTTGTTTATCCAAGATTCTGTAATTATTGTTATCAGTGAAATAAGTGTTCAAGTTCTTTAATTGTTTGAATTACCTCTGAATTATTTTTATTTGTTCATGTCAGGCAAATGATGTAAGACAAGTTTTTATATTTTTATAGTAATCCATGCTTAAAGTGTTTAAATGATTGTTATTACATAAATCTAGATCGTTGCATTGATTGAAGTGTATAGTATACTGCATAATAAAGGTGGATATTAGCAACGTGTACAATGAACATAATATAATTCTACCATGCAGCCATTAAATTCCGGGTAGTCGACCCAGCAGGGTATTTTGTGATCGTGTAAGTTATTGCACACGCAAAATTGGTTAGTCATAATATATAGTCATATAATCATAAAAGGGTCATAATTTTGCAATAATAATATAGTAAAATGAACAACATTGGTACAATTTTGTTTGTCCTATCTAAACAAATATTTACACAAACCGTATGAATTCAAATTAATTATAATGCTACATCAACCTAAAGTTCTACATAATATTCGGCACATTAACATTGCAACGTTGTTTTATAATAGTATTTATAAAACTATACAATAATCGGAGGAATAGGCAAAAAATTAAAATAAACTAGGAATTAATTCTGAAACGCTAATACGCAAAATACATAAAACGTACCTACCCACAAAATTAAAACAAAATTGATAGCCATAACCTAACCATTATTCTAGCCTGTCATAATAATACTATAAATGTACATTGTCAAACCTAATGCAGAAATACATCTCACTCACATGGCCAACTTGAAAGAAAGGTATATACATTAAATAGATTGTGGAAGAAGACTGCATTAAATTGGCATTTATTCTTAAGGCTAAAATAAAATATTGCGATTTACTGGATCTAAAAACAAAACACGTACACATAAACAAATGTAAAAAATATTAATAACACCCAAGTTCTAATATTTTCCGACACAAAACATCAATCTCATAATGATATATAATGATCCCGAATTGAATTCGGATAACTCAGCGATTTACCTGTTATTTACAGGCTTACATATTATTATAATCATGTGAACAAATGTCTACTAAAAAGCTTTGGCAAATATCATAATGTCAGAAAGAGTCTTGTCAGAGCAAACAGGCAAAATAAAATGTTAGCGAAGAATAACATTGGATTTGTAGCCCAAATCTGCTGCTTTCTCCTTGGATTTGGAACGTCGGAAAAGAGTCCTAGTAAGCTTTTTCATTGTGCTGTCTGAGCCTGGCGAGTTGGATGATCCTGTACTTCTACTTGTACTCCTTCCAACACTTCCACTGTTTGAAAAAAAACATATATATAAAACTCGTTAAAACTTTGTCGTTGTTTCCTTTATCCATCATTTGTTTCTGAATGGGCAGTTCAAGTTAAATTACCCATATCCAGATGAACTACTGCTGGAACTACGTGGGGTGGTACACGAAACGAGGCTTCCACTGCTGCTGGTCGAATGGGGAGAAATCCTTCCTTTGTTATTGAAGTGATTACCCTGAGAAGAACATGACATACGCGAATTGGATTACATTCTCAAATGTACTGTAGCTTAAATTTTGATAACCTGTTTAGCTTTGTAATCCTTCTCACCTTTGCATCCATTGGAGTCACCAGACGAATATGTAAGGAGTCTCCCGCAACTTTTACTAATGCGACTACTTCTTCGTGACTCAACCACCTGGCGTCGGTACCTCCAATTCCAACAATTACATCTCCTTGTCGAACACCTCCGAGCTACAGACATAAATCATATAATATGCACATAAATTACAATGCATTCAAATTCAAAACAGAGATACAAGATACTTATTTTCTCGTATTGCTCATGATAACCAAGAGCTATGTGTAGTATTGTATAAAAATGTGGTAATTAAAACATTGCTCAAAACTTTTACAGTTACTGTCTGCCGACGGTTGACGACTGCTTCAAACATTTTGAAATGCTAAAGTGGTTGCGCAAATTTGTTAAAACTATTTCTATTGTTTCTTAAAAGCTGACATACACGTTACTACAAAGTGTGTTATGAGTAAAATTAAACACCACGCTGTATTTACATGTGTTTTTTACGCCTTGTAGGTACTAAAAGGTTCAATGGACACAGAACAAAAAATAGAATTTAAAATTAATACATGAAAACAACTCTTTAAATACCGATAAAACGTAGCCCAAAACCACACTCCTTTTATGAAAATATAAATGCGCATTGGCATTTCTAGTGACAGAAGAAAGTAATTTGTGCAAAGTAAATTCACGCAAGTGTATGATGTTACGATGATAATTGAATTTAAAAACCTTTATTTTATTCTAAACTAGGTATGTTCTACATAATCCTATATATAAAAACGATATACTAGCACTTGGCACACCTGCTATACAGATAAGGGAAATTTAGCCGGAAGGTAATAAAATGAAAATGAAGTTCTGTGCAGAAATGCAATTTAATTTAGGCAGCATAAATGTTATTAAAATATAACGCTAGAAAGAAAAGAAGAAAAAAAAATCATAATCACAGTCTTGTTGTACCTCAGCAGGAGATCCCTCATCGACAGACGCTACAGATACGGGTGCGGTGCCTTTAACGCGCAGTCCAAATCCATCTCCTCGTCTATGCAGTGTTACATGTCTGGGAGCCGACCAGTGTCTCTTCGCTGAGAAGAGAGCAAGTGGCCCAAGACCTTTAAAAGGGTCTTCCGCATTTTGTGTTGCCAGGTCTGGTGGGCTCAGCTCCAGTTGAAATTTTGTTGCGGCTATAGTTTTACAAGTGGAAACAAATATTTGTATTAATTTTAACGCGTTATTGATTTTTTTGGCAACGAAAACGACGATGTAGCGTCGTTTCAAGGGCAGGGAAATAAAATGTGAGAAATACTGATATTACAAGAATAAGACGACAGGCTACGTAAAAAAATATCGTAGACACAAGATGCTCCTTTTGGCTCTTTATGATCATTGACCATCAATTTTCGATTTTGGCATTGACACAAAAAACTGCAGACGTATATATAAATGTAAATATTTAAAGATAAATTATGATGTGAAAGTTTCAATGTAAACCGTCTTCTTTTACTATTTTTTACTGTTGTGAAAGAAAATTATTAACCAAATGACTATAAAAATAGCGGGTCAATGCAGCAATCTTAAAGGCTGTTTAGTTTTTTGAATACAAATTGTATATGTTTAAATACACGTTAAAATCAATCATTTTTTTGCAAGTAATTATTTAATTTCTGTCAAATTTTATTACTGCTTTTCGCTTCAAGGTAAACTTCAGAATAAAAATTTACGTTGAATGATGGCTGACTGTCACCGCTACCAATGAAATCATAATTGTACATTAAAAAGCATTTTATTTTTTTATTCTTACCTATCACGTTTGGTGGATCAAGAAAGTGCTCGAGCTCTTCTTCACTGTGTACTTCATTTCTTTCAAATGTTGCTAAAATCCGGTCTTTCATGGATGTAAGAGCTGTCTGAAGTCCCACTTTTCCACGCAATTCCCTATTAAGCCTGGCGTGTCGATTGGAATCTTCTAAACTGGCCAGCGACAATCTTAAATGGCAAAATCCTAGCATTTTCATTTCTTCATCATTATTTGGCATCCTAAGTTCAGTCACGGCTGGGTTGTCTGAATCACTATACAAGTATCTGAAGGACTCTTGTGATTCCTCAGTGAGTTCACATTCAGTTAGTAGTAGTGTGGCAAGATAGTGATGAGCTACAGATTTGTAAAGGTCTCGTTTTACCTGGAGAAAAAAAATCAATTAATTACTTTCAATTTTTCAAAAGCGAATTATACCTGAAACATTGCGCTAAAGTAAGCATCGTCTCGAGCCATACTCAAACATAGTAATCTGTAATTTAATTTTCTTGTTCAATTGTAAATATTTGTTACATTTATATGTACATATACCCACATGTACAACACACTTGTAATTTTGTAAATGATACATGATGTATCCTTTTAGAGTATGTTTATGCATTTTCAATAGTAGTAAAGGTTGCAACAGTGATTGCATCATGAGAAAGGCTACCAAATTAAGATATCTACAGGGTTCCATGCAAGTTCACAAAATTGCAATAAAATGGTTGAACCTCAAAGTAAACTGCACATCATAACAAAACGCTGTTTGGTTTCCTGCATGGCAAAGAAAATTTCGTGAGTTGTACAGTTAGTTATTATTGTACACCAAAAAGCCAGACATGGTTCTTGTCAGACAGGCATGATAAGAACTAATTTCGTCATCATCAGTAGTACAGTGAATGCATCAACAAGAAATATCCTCCTATGCTTTTGTGCCATTTCATTTGCATTGACTCGGCGTGATTAAAATTGCATAAGATTTGTGTACTGGTTGCCGGCTGACTATTTTGACACTGTGTATTGCTAATAAATCTATGAATTATACATTATGATATTATTGGCCATTTTTTTTATTTCTCAGTTGGAACTCATGAACTACTCTTGAATACAAATCTTTAAAAAATGAATCTTGTTGACGTCCGATTGTCTCGTTACAAGGTATTTTACATTCTAAAGTGTATATCGAGTAGACTTGCTTAACGATTGACGTTACCTTCACCGAAACCCTTATTATTAATAATAAGTTATTACAGTGAAGTGATACTATATTGTATTTTGATGACTTTTAAAAGTAATAATAATATGGCCTCTATGTACATTTCATATATTCTCCATTTGCAAATATGACTCGTCGTCATTTTTATTTTAGTTCTTTGGAAATTACAGGGTCTATTAAAGTACAACAATTATGTGTACTTTTCAAGATTTCTAGTTAATTAACACCTGGTCTTGCTAGTTGCTGTTTTTGGGACAAACGTAGTAATAATGCTTGACGCTACTGCTTCAAGACGCAATCCATTTTATAATAATTTGCTAAATTAAACTAATTGCATGCTTAAGTACGCTGTGTAGCAATAAAGTAGTAAACCCTACAACCACTTTTTTTTTAATTTTTCGACACTGAAAGGAACGTTATTTAGAGTGTACACGGGTTGTCTCTCAAACGTTGTTATTGTCCCCTCAAAAAAAAATCATTGTTAGTGTACATTGAACCAGACAATTTCATTCATCTGCATTTTTCATTTAATTGTCCTCCAACTTTATGACATAATAGACATAATATCTGCCTGAAAAATGCCAGAAGTAGTTTACTATGAATTGCTGAACAGAGAGTTGCTCAAGAAAGGGGATTGTGCTCTTGTGCAATCTAACTAAAAAAACAACTAAGCATCTTTCTTCACTGCAGTACTACTACTTCCTTATTTATTGGTTTTTTAACGTCCAATTCTAACTGGCGTTTGTGCTCGATCATTAAAATGAAAACTTGTCTGCAGTTAAGTGAGCATTGTGCGGAGAAACACAAACATTAAAAATGTTTCTCTCTTACAAACATCCTAATCTTTAAAAATTACCTAAGCAGATATTGTTTCTTTCTACATTCTCGATTTCAATTGTAAATATATCTTTTAAAGACAATGCAAACTGGCTGAATAAATTTATTAAATATTTCAACTTAACAAAACAATTATTGTCACACCTCTTTCTTCATTGTGTTTTGTTGCTGCGCATGCATCTAATGGAAAAACATACGTGCGTGCCTTGACTAAACCAAAATGACAGATGAATGTTTAGTTTAACTAGTCATGCGTATTTTTATCATCATAAAGTTTTAGTCAATGCAAATTAGCAACAATCAGAATGCACTATTGAATGTTTTTTAAAATTTATGTTCCGTTCCGTTTCGATGAAGCACCAACCCCAAACTGGCCGTTTCTATTTCAATTTTCTTTGCCACAAGAGTGTAAAGTAAGACCAGTAAATTGCTTCTTAAGTGAAGCGGAAATACATATCACATTTTAATGATCATTCTCTAAACCTGAATATTATTGACTTGATTGGTTTTTAACAGAACCGTTTAAAGAGATGAAGACTACAAGCTAGCATTTACATACATATTGCGCAGTACATGTCATGTGTAACTTTTCAAATAGTTTTAGTTTGCTGGCTGATATGAATATTTGATCTGAAGGAAGCAATTCAAAAAACGAAAGTTGTCACTCGCCACTCTAGAACATGATCGTATTCACAAGATCGTACGACTACGACTTTGACTTGGCTTGCATTTTTACAACTTGTTACTGCAACAGCAAAAACGTTATTGTTTACGTGCCATCATTATTACCTTCTCAATAACTGAAAACTACGTCATTTACTTTACACGTGCACCTTTTTGTGCATTTGTCAATTAAGAAACCGTCTGCGCCAAAATTTTGTTGACATATTCAGAGTGAAATCACATTTGCAACATGGCACCATACATTTTGAATTCGACATGATATGACGATATGACACCACACATGTGACAACATTCATCATTAGCATTTTTGCTTACCTACCTGATTCATCATCCAAATAATTTTGGCAACAAACTGTTCGAGTACGGTTTTTCCATTAGTGTAGTAAATGACATAATAAGATTACATCTTGGTATTCGAGTTTGCTTTATTTCATGAGCCAACATAAAAGCTCCTTCCGTAATATCAGACTAATTGTCAATAAAAAATAATTATTATTTCAAAATGTAACACGTGCTTAAATTCAGGAAGTGCCATTTTTTGGATTGTTGTTGCCCAAACGTCATTTTACTGACTTTGTTAAAGTGGATAGTTGATGGGTTAAGAGGATGTGGTGACATTTACTCAGAAAATATAAATTCAGATCATCAAATATAAAACTGTCAGGATCACTTGTTGCCCATTGCCGAATTCATTTTTACAAACATTTTGATCATTCCATGCATACTACCAATGCAATGTATGGTTCATCAAAGGTACTTAAATGCATCTTATTTTTACCCAACAAGTAGAGGAGATCAAAGAGATGATACCTGATGTGATAATAATGACAATCCAAATTTGACATTGGCAAATGGCAATCTATGTTAATCTGGCCGCTCGTAATGATGATGTACATCTCGAAAATCCATATCCTCAACTTACAGCAAAAAAATCTAGTGTTATGGGATATCCAAATCAACGATTCTTTTAAGGAACGACGTGAATGTCAATAAAAACATGTAGGAACAAAAATATGTAGAAGAGTTATAATACAAAAGAGCCAATTTTACCACTTTTCCGTAAAATAGTAATTTCTTTTAAAACTAAAAACAGCTCTGATTTTACTCCATTTCTTGTTAGTAACAAAATAAGTGGCACGATAAGTATTCCGACTATATTGATCTTGGATATCATAGTTTGGCTATATGGTATGGTTTGAAACAGGGCAATAGCAAAATTGAAGTGAAACTAACATAATGCATAACAGAATGCCGAAAGAATGTTCATCAAAATTTACATTCGCCATTAAATATTCGCGTACAAAGCTACATTATGTTTAGCTCATATGTAGTTAAAGATGTAAAGCTATATTCAAAATTTAACTGCAATGACCTTTCAACTTCACATAATATATTATTCATAAGAATCGTGCTGCTAGTCAAATATTTTTTTTTTACAAATTTACGATAGTATATCGGACTGCACAATGCACACCACTATTGAAAAAGCCTTGATAATCGTAGCACAAGATAACCCTGCCCTTAGACAATGACACATCCTAGTTGAAGGAAAATGAAGATATTTCATTTACAATTTTTTTCCAGGATACTTCATTGAGAATTTCAATTCATTTCAATCCATAACCAATATGAAGGTACAAAAGTTGTAAATAAACACAGGTTAACAGTCAAATCCCATCCCATACACACAGTTGAACAAAGGAATGTGCATGTTCATTGGTATATTTCGATGTTTCCTTCTCTGAAGGCAATGCAGTAGTGTATTTCCTATCATTGTAAAACGCAATATTCTACTGTTCTAAAAGGGAATAAATACAAAAGCATTTGACACATGTTTTTGAGTTCAAAAAAACAACGCAATGATGTTTTAATTTAAATTTGATATGATAAATTCAATATGATCTCAGTATGAAATCTGTTTTCCTGTAAAAACACATCATGAAAATATTTCCATTGTCTGAATCCTTTTGTTTGCTACATTCGAAATTCACGTCAATATTCTGATTGTATCTGCCACGCTTTTTGTGTGGTGATTTCGGAACCAGTTTTTCATTGTTATGATGTGATTCCGACAGTGACAGTCTAAGGATGTTAACAACATAAGCATTTTTAAATATGATATGAGGTTAACCGATAATTAGACCTCTCATATTATGTTTTTACATTCAATTCTACACCGATAGCAACTCTACGCATACATATATCCGGTTGAAATTATGTAAAATATGTATCCTCTACGTCTGTTTGACTAATTTCAAATCTCTAATGAATGATACGACCGGATAAACCAGATTGTTTTACTTGGGAATCAGGAAGTGTATGCTTGTTTGAAGCATGTTCACCATCCCTAATTATCTAACTAATAGAATTTAATAATTATTGCTATTAAAAAGATCGTCCATGCTAAAATTCAAACATAACAGACTTGCAAAAAAATAAGTATGCTTTCCTTGCTCTGCATTTTATTACTAATAAAATAAATCCATCTATGTATTTGTACAGTTCTGTGAATGACATGAGCAAACAAACGTTTGCATGCATGAAGAAGGAAGACTTGGCGATTTTGAATCTTCATACTCATTTTATAGCCATGTAGAAAATAAAAATATATAATTCTTTGTAAACTTAACATTATTTACACAGGTATGTAGTATCATAGACCAGGTACTGGGGTACACTTCACATTAACATGTCAACAGCATCAACCCTTCAAGGTGTAACAAATATCTAATGACTAGACTAAAACGAAAATCAATCAATAAATGAAGTGAGGGCTAATTTCAAGCTCAATTTTCGAGGATAATTCACACCGTGAGGTAATGAACCAGGAATGCTGCTTATTCAATGGACAAACGTACATACACTGAATACTTAAGCAATGTTTGCAGTACAGTCAGTAGTACAGGGTCGCAAATATAGGCTTCAATTTAAATAAGTAAAAGCTAAATTATTTATTTTTAAGTACCTAATGTGATCATGAGTTGGCGCTTTCCATTCTTTTTTAAAAATTTAAATCTCAAGCCCTGCCTTTACGAAGGATTCATTATCGTATGCAAGTGTGAGACGAATGCTTAATCAGGCGGTTAGTCGATTCTATTAAAATACAAATACTATTGATTAGCCCAACTTGTAAATGACAACACTTTCTCAAATTTTACACACTGCTTGATGATGATGGTATTATTTTAGCATGAAAATTAGCCAGTTGATTGTAGTATTTCGAGGCCCCAGGTCCTCTAGTAGAGCAATTGAAAAGATTACATACTGTGACTTCTGTTTGTGGAGAATGTAAATGAGATAATGAAAGATTTCTTAATGTTCTAGAAGGTTTTTTGTGCTACTTAATACTATTCATTCATATTGTAAGTAAAAGTTAACAAGCAGAGTCTTAAAGTATCACTTGAAGAAATGATATGTCACAACAGTCGTATACTCCTCACACTTTTAATTTCACCTTTTGTATTTAACCTACCTAAGCATTCAACTTTTGTTTGATTAATTAATAATATTCAATTTACTTGTTTAAAATCGGTACAGAAATACGCCTGATACTTTTGATAATGCATGCATGCAACTGAAACAATCGTCCTTGTCGCTAGAGGAGTTGTGCTATAATGTTGAGCCAATCAACCCTCATTAGTCATTAACTTTTATTCCTACGAAAGATCCCTATTGATGAAATCTTTATTTTTTTAAACTCCACGATACTTTCATCTTCACTGTAATTTAAATTGCGTTTAGTTCAATGATATTTTTTTATAAACGAGCTCACACGTACGCATTTACAATTAGCATACATATAATATAATATAAGTAAGTACCATCACTAAAAATACGACGCTAAATAAAATTGGTAATCAGGAAACCTAACTCACTGCATACTACTAAAATGTGCGTAAGTAGAAAATAGTAGTCATATCGCACATGCCTTCATTTATTACTTTTCGTTTGTCATATCATAAAACTACGTCATTATAAGAGATGTCTGCTGAAATGATGATGAAAGAGAAAAAAAGATGAATGAGAAGAAGACAAGTACAACAGCTGAAAGCTTACAAATTGGCACGGAGAGGTGTGAAGTGAATCGCTACAAAAATGCGACTAAATTATTTATACATACCTAATCACATCTAATGCACCTACTTACTTGTAAATTACATTATTCTTATTCCTCTGTAAATAGTCCATAGCACTACTGTGTGCAAAAAGTACTACGAGTACGCATAATATTTCTCATATAAACAGACAACCGAGGCGAACAATGCAGTGGTAGAAGTAAAATCCTCGCAAATCACAGCTTCAAGTGCACCTTCAACTTCATGCAAAAATTCGATTAGGATGCTGGCTGATGCATGAATTACTTTAATCTCTTCATGTATTATTATTTTGCAGAGACTAGCAGAATGCAATTTATTTTTTCTTCGTTGAATATGTAGAATGATTACGTTTAAAATGATGAGATGTGTTGACGTGACAGTGTGATGATAGTGACAATTTTGTCGAATCTCTGTGAAATGACAAGCTGTTGCGGTGACTGTATGTAAGTTGCTGTTGTGATTGAGAACTTTTCTCATCAGATTCGGTATTCTTCGTCTTTTATTATGCTGCAAACTTATTATTATACATAGCTGCCCATCACTTTTTTTAAAGCTGCAGTCGTAAAAACTGCAGGTAGTCAAATTCTTGAATCGATGTATACTATTATCGTGCTTGTATGCATGTACATAAATTGAATCCCTGAAAGTTTCTCTACAATTTTCAAAGAATTCTTAAAATATAATTTCGAGTTTTACTTTACAAGCATTGTACAATAAAACGAAACAAAAAAGCAAGCTTTGTAAAATGCAAGTTGTTTTTGCAACATTAAAAAGGTAAATTTTATTGCGCATAAAAGAAAGTATCAAGACTTACATGAACAAGTGAAGACCACGCTGGTGGAATGAATTCTTTAAGTTCTTCATGGGACAAAAGATCAGCCACTTTTGTGTACTCGTTGGAAAGAAGACTTGCTTCTTGAGCAGCTTCAATTAGTTTCATCTGCTCCTCACAATTCCATTTGATTTTATTATAATCAATTTTCTCCAAAGACTGCTGCTTCTCAAAGAGGCACTCACGAGCTTGAACCTAAAAAAAACGATCATGATGTAAAAAACATCATGAACAAATGCCTGTCTTTAAAGCATTTTTTTTCTCTCAGTAGACGGAAGTAAGTAGACGTCAAGTCAAGATTCATTGAGGATAATTTTGCATGCACTCTCAAGTTGGTAATGTATCATTAGATGCCTATATATACATACATGCATGCAAGCTATGGTTTATGTTCGTGCCTAGTGTTTCACTTCACTTAAGTAACAATCCTCGATTATTTTTACATACTACGAGTCAGACTTTTTGTTGTGGTTTGCAGATTTTCGTTGACCCATCATTAGCACATTGTTGTTAGAACGCAACACATCACGATGTATTCATCACTCATTAAACAAAACGTGGTAAATACGTGTCAGCTCAAAATAATTTGTGTTTTTTTTTCAAAAAATATAAAAAATTCTTTCACTCTTCTTTTACGTAACTGCAACAGTGTTTATATTACTATTACATATAAAACTGTTGGTGTTTTTTATGAATACATAACTCAAAAAAATTATAGATAATAAGTCAACCACGCCGTGATGCCATTATCACTTTCGTTTTTTAAATTGATTAAATAAATATCACATCCATTTTACTTTCTTATTCAACATCATTTTGGTTTCTGCTTTGGCATGTTAAAGTAATTGTAAATGGTTATGTCTACCTATCAAAAAGGGGGAAATATTTTTTTTATTCCATTTGAAATCACTGTCCTACACATTTGGGATGTGATGTGACCGTATACAGGTACGCTATAATTTCTTAATAGTCTTCCTGACTATAAAACGAAAACAATTCGAAATAAATAAATAAATAAGGGATGAACGATAAATAAATAGCTACTTGGATATTTTGTGTTTGTCACAGCTTTGTATTGACTCTATGCTCACGTTATATCATGTTTTTCTCTTTGTCTTTAAATAATTATTTCTAATCTTTAAGCTCTCAAAGAGAAACTACAAAAAACAAAGAGGAAGAATAATGGCTAACAATAGAAATAGGTGTCTTACAGGAATACCCCAACAATAAGTTCTTGTTGTGCCAGTGAATATTTGTAGGGGAAGTACATTTACTATATTTAAATTCACACTGAAATCAGAGATCAAGCAGTATTAAGGCGTTCTTCATCTAAAAACCGCCCCCGTTTTTCTGCTAACAATGAAGGAAATTAAGCATGTCAAAAATTTCGTACATTTCATCCCATCCTATTATTCACTTCTCATTCTTTCAGTAATTACACTGCCTTTTGTTCTGTTCTGTTACATTAACGGGTGGTTCTACTTTATTTTCTTGGAATTTTTCCTACCGAGTATGCCTGTAAATACACCTCTCTCTCTCCCTCGCTTCATGCATGTCTAAAGCTAAAAAACAACTT
>JAHZMZ010002885.1:0-13943 GCA_027743805.1 Lepidocyrtoides sp. E14 | reverse complement strand
GGTTGGGTAGAGTAAGAACGCATCAACGTGATATTTCTGATTCGTGATTTATTAAAATGCAGGGCTAGGGCTTACAATAACTTTGTACCACCATGTTTTCTTCCACCCCTGAAAAACTACAAAGGAAACTGCCTACGCCTTATGAAATTTACCTCATACATATGTAAGCCAAGATTTATAAGATTTGAATAGGATTGGTATAATTTCAAAAGGCTCAAACAGATGCA
Source organism: Lepidocyrtoides sp. E14 (assembly GCA_027743805.1). NCBI lineage: Eukaryota > Metazoa > Arthropoda > Collembola > Entomobryomorpha > Entomobryidae > Lepidocyrtoides > Lepidocyrtoides sp. E14. Next base: position 13,716 of record JAHZMZ010002885.1, on the reverse strand, counting down.
AATGGAAATTAGGTATGAAAATAGTTCGAATATGAAAAATCAAATGAAGTACTTAGAACTTCAGAACTAAAATAGTTTTTCCCAGCAGTGCCTTGCCTTGCCCACTTCCCACTCATTACTATTTTTATTGTTTGTTGTTGGTTCTGATGTCCAGCACAGCAACCCCATTTACTACTCATTTTAATTTTAAACTGGACCCTCTCAACTTAAATCTAAAAAGGTAAAGTTGATAATTGGCGTCTAGGCAGTTATCCTTTTAACATTTAAGCAACACATGGTACAAAATTAATGATTTGGACGAAATTGCACCATCTACCTTAAAGGGATTTTATCGATTATCTGCAAAAATTCATTCACGGTATTGATAAGGTTGAGATTGACGAGTTCGAGTTTTAGCTAGCATGCCGTTGACTCGTTGGATGGAGCTTCATATTTTCATACACATCTCCACAAGCAGGTGTCGGAAAAATTTGCCGTGTGTAAGTAGCGTAGCAACGTTTTAACTTTCCAGTTAGCTTTCGTAAAGTATCTGGATCTAGTTTTATCTTTTACGGCAGTTATTAAATCTGGAAGTCAGTAAAGTCATTAAAATATCATCAGCGAGCGAATGATACGTACTAATAGTACATGAAATGAGATTCTCATGTCGTGCCGTGCCTTACGAGCGATGAAAATTTTTGATACATACACAATACACAGAATATACTCATAGTAAGCCGTTTATTGATATATCTCTGATACTCTGATTCTATCTAGAATTCTTAGCAGTTGTCGTGTCTGTGTAATTTGGCAGACTTATCTCTGAAAAATACCAAGACTCATTTCCTTGTATACTGGCACATCGAGAACAGTATCTGACAGTAACACATTAATTCTTTCCCTTCTTTCCACTTTTCTAGCGTGTCATTTGTGATGATTTTTGTACTAGCTTCAGGCTAGATTTTTTTTTGGATTTCGAGCATTAATTATGAACGTTATGTAGAAAGACAAGATGATGGCATTGTCAATTCGCTTTCTAAAATGGAGGCATTATCTTTTTTCCGAAGGATATAACAGTGTGATTTGAATAAAGATGCTTGCTCACTTTGTAAATTAATTTCGTCTCATCTTGTTTGTTTTTTACAGAGGCCTTAATTACTCCTTCCTGTACTCATCAACAGACTCTGTAGTAGCTACAACATAATTTGAATGTTAAATATGATGTGGGTGTGTGTCTGCTGTCTTGACTCTTGAGACGCTATACACCTAGTAAAACATCGAAACCGAATGAAGACCATTGGGGAATGCGACTTGTGATACAGTCAACCATTGCATTTAAATTACAGTGTGTAATATATCTCAAATTGGAAAGAGAAAATACAATCCCTGAAAACCACAAGAAATATTTTTGCAGTAAACATTACATGGTAATGAAACGAAGAAAGGAGTCATTTATCGTCATTGTCAATCAGCAAACCAAAGGATATGAGCGTGCTATGATTACACGAAAGCTGTTTCGACATTGCACGACATGCAATCAAACAACCAACCAGCAAATGTTCGAAAAATACTACATGCCTTGAATAAATGGAAAAAGCGATACAATTGTAATATTTACTACATTTTCAACAATTTATTGGGACTTTAGAGGAAAAGGAGCTAATGAAAACGTGAGTCTTTGTTTCATCCTATGCATCCCCTTCAATCTGATAAATACGTGGAGGAGAAAATGTTTTTGATGATGAAGCCTCTGATATTTAATAGTGAAAATGTGATTTGAATGGATTATAAAGGTGGCATGGTAGCGCAAGAAATTATTTCAGAAATTAAAAATATATGGCATTTAAGCGTCTTTAGCATTGTTAAGAAGGCTTTAGACTTCAAATACACGTACTTTAGATAATTAACTTGTGTGGTTAAATGGGTATTCGACTCGTCAACATTATTTGCATCGTTTGAAAGTGCAAGAACTTATTGCAGTTTGCAACAACTTAATAGCGGTAATGGTAAGTTACCATTGGTAACACCTTGCTGTAACATAATGACTCTTGACTGTTCTCTCGATATTCCTATTGGGCATGCGTGAGAGTGAAGAAATATTGCAGTGGAATATTAATTTAACTTTTTGCTGTGAAAAAAAGTTTTTAATGTGGTTCGGAAGGGGAAGAGACGAAAATACAAAGTAGATACTTAAAAATGAAAATCATGATGTTTATCTGTCCGCTATTCAACTTCAGTTATTATTGTGTTAGTGGTACCGATTTCCCGGGGTAGGATGCGACGTATTTTCCTGTCTCTTCTTAGCTTCTAAAGTGGTGAGGTTCAGTGATGAAGACGAGATCGGCATAGTCGATTTTCATAACTGTCTTGATTTCTTAAAATTTAACGTAACAAAAAAAAAGAGAGAGATCATAGTGCAAATAATAGATGAGTTCTAAGAATGGGTAAGCCCCAAAGAGGAATGAATGAACCAATATAGAAATGGGCAGCAAACTCCTTAAATCAAATGTAGGCACTGTAGTAATTTCCAAACCTAAAAAGTGAAAACATTTTTCTAAAACATTTACCGAAATGTCTGTTTATCGACGTTGTGGTGGTAGTACGTCCTGGTGGCTTTTATCGCTGGGGGTAATTGTGCTAGTGATGTTAAGGGTGAGAGTTTACAGTTGGCAATTTAACTGCGATCCAGTGAACCAAGGTCAATTTTGTTTATGCACAAAGGGCGACAATGGGGGTGCCAGTTGGGACATTGCATGCCCTGCAAAATTATTAGAAGTACATCCTGTAACGTTGAAACGTGAGTACAACAAAACTTGAGAATATGAAATTCAATAGGATGAGAACTGTGGTTCTATAAGTTCCATAAAAACTCATAGCAAAAATGTTATTATGAGCTTGATTGTCTTTGTTTCATTTCTAGTTAAGATCTCTTCTTATGATCATGAAGAGGCTAGCCTTCGAGTTTTGTGTGATCCTACCATGAATGAATTCAAATGGAGGATGGTTCAAGGACTTGATTTTGGCCATGACAATATCACGTTTGACGTGACAAGCTTGGAGATCAGCTATTGCCCGATGATACCAACTCAGGTAAATTAATACGTCATCTTTTGAGTGAAACTGTTAAACATTACAACGGTGATGTTTAAGTAAAAGTGATTTATCTGTATTTCAGGAGTTGAAATCTTTCTTTGAACAAATAAAACTGGATCCTGAAGATTTAATGAGTTTCACGTATCAAAGCTGGCGTCAGAATACAAAGCTTCCCTCAGATTTTCTCACCTTTATGCCCAATTTGGAGTTAATTGACTTACGGAATAATCAGCTCGATTTCCTACCCACGTTTACCTCACTTCAGTACCTAACAACGTTGAATCTGAGAGGGAACCGGATAGGCAGCGTACCACGGGACGCGTTTAAGACAAATATAAATCTGCAGGAGATGAGACTGGCAGGAAATCGGCTATCAAAAATTGAAGAACATGCATTCCCAACTTCCTTACGTCTCCTGGATTTGGTAAACAACCAAATCACCAGCTTGAGCAATGATTCCTTTTCTAACCTGCAAAACTTAGAGAGACTCTACCTTAATAACAACCCTCTCCAGAGGGTTGAGCTTGGGGCATTCAACCAGTTGAAGAATCTTACAGAACTCCACATGGACTCGTCCAAGTTATTCACGTTGCCAGTGCTCAAAAACCTGCCAAAGCTAACCAATCTCTCTATATCTTACAGTTTGTTCACGTCAACAAAATTAGTTACCACAACAGAATCCTCATTCTACGGGATAATGGGAGCAGAAACGCAGGCGAGCACTGAGAATCCCAACTTTTACAGCGGTACAACTCTTCGTGACGATCTGATTGTTTTTGATGAGGGTGGAGCTGGGACCACCGTAGAAGCGGGTGCAAGATATTTTGAACGTGCCCGTCATTCACTTCTTGACGATGATTCTTCCGAACCCAACGATAATTCCCAACATCATAACAACGACGTCAACAGTAGGGACTCCAGCGACGAGGAGCTAATTGGAGATCTAATGGCATTAAAAAAGCTCGTGCTGATCAATGACGATTTGAAGACACTCTCTTGGTTGGGCTACCTGCCTAATTTAACAGATTTGATTTTAAGTAGAAATGAAATCCGACTGATTCCACAAGGTTTTTTCTCAAATCTTCCGTCCGCGGTACATGTGGATATGAGCAAAAACGCTATATCAGATCTGAGTGATTTGAATGCACCTCATTTAGCCTATTTGGACTTGAGCAATAATTTTATTCGCTATCTAGACAGACCTCATCTGAGTTCTTTGAGAAAATTAAAAATCCTCAGCTTGGCCAGCAATAAGGTAATACTATAAAAATATAAATCTTACGCTCATGGTCACATTATTCCTATTGAGAATGCAATCACAACCCTGCCCTTTGTTATCACAAAATATGAGAAAATTACGAGTCTTGCTTGTGTTGCTGAATTCAAATAAATACATACAACTTTGGCTGCATCATTTCACTAGATTTCACACACATAATTTTCCGCAAACGCAATTTCTTGTAAATGAGTTGTAAAGAATTTGATTTAACTTAAGCTTTGATTGTACTCTTGGGTACGTCTACCTCGTTGAACAATAGGTAATCTGGGTATGCAAGAATGGTAAAAAGTTTTTTCTACGTTTGCCGTTAAAAGTTATTTTTAATTATTTGGTTATTTATCAGATTGATTACATCCATCCAAAGGCTTTTGAGAACCTCCGTCAGCTTGTAATTTTGGACTTGTCCAACAATCATATATCATTTAATCAAGGCCTCCCGATTGTCGGTAGAAGTCCGATGTATTCCCCATCTGCCTTACCTAGCGGGAACGATCGTGGAGGAAGCACAAGCCGTGAAGATGAGAATGGCATGCAGTTAGAGTCGCCGCTCCAATATTGTGACAAACTTGAAAGGGTCAACTTAAGGAATAATTTGATTACAAAAATTTTCACTGATTGGACCTTTGCTCTACCATGGCTTAGCATTCTAGACCTGAGCCATAACAAAATTCGTAGCATTCATCCAAGAGATGTCTACTTTATGTCAAGGTATATACAAACTATGGAGTAAAAAAATAATATAATATGCAAACACTTTAAAATAGGAGAAAAAATGGAGAGGATGGAAAGCACGAAGGAAATGCTCAATTTCTGTAATGATCAGTAATCATTAATCATGAAAATGATGAAAACGACGACAAAGAGTAATAACAGAAAGTAAATATCACGAATGGTCTTTTCATGGTATCCGTTTGTTTCATGCATTGAATGCACGTTGTGCAGTGCAATGCGCATGCTCTCATTGCATGCAAGTAAGCTGTAGTGAAAGTTTGACGGTGCGGTGCAATCGTTTGGGTCAATAATCCTGCAGACAAAAGTCAACTGCAAGGATAATATAGAAATGCCAAAGTATCTATGTATTTTTACCTAACACGAGTCTTCAATCTTCAACTGTTCAGTAAATACCTACATGCATTTAATAAAAAAAACAGTTTTATTTGTCTAAAGTTCATTGTAAGCCTGCTAATTTATCGGCTATGACTATTTTTTAAAGAAATGCATGAAAATTTCACTCCTCTAATACTCGTTTTTTGTTTCCTTATTTTTCATGCATAGGAACGTTCGCGTAGATCTTCGATACAATGAGATAACAGAAGTAGATATGGATTTTGCAGAGGTGCTTCTTGAGCCAGCGGAAAACCGCCATGTAGCAGTAATGCTTGACGGTAATCCGATACATTGTGATTGTCATGCTTTAGCCTTCAAAAAGTTTTCCATGCCATCCTATCTCCTTCAATACACGGATCTGAGATGCTACACGCCCGCCTATTTGAACGGGAAGAAATTCAGAGATGAAGGTAAAGGCAAAATCGAAAATCGTGATTTGATTGTATCATGTTGTAGAACGCTATGCTGTAATATTTTGAATTATGTTTCAGTGAGCGAGCATGATTTGACTTGTACCCTATCAGAAAACTGTCCACAGGGTTGTAATTGCGTACAGCTTCCATCAGAAAATTTGATAAAAATCAACTGTTACTCTACTCGGTTTATTCGGGAGTTTGGGGCAAGTCTGAGAAATTTTACAGAGACCCATGACCCCTACGAGTTTGAGGTTAATTTTTCTGGAAAAAGATTGCAAGTTTTGAACGAATCACTTATTCGAGGTACACACCAGACACCGAAAGTTTTGAAACATAAGCTGGTGGCATTTATGTACATATGCACTTGGGTTTTAATTTTATGTTCCCCTGATTTCCAGAAATCACTCAACAAGTTCGTTACGTAAATCTTACGAGTAACAACCTGACATCTTTAGAATTTCTCGATTCAGTTGCAGAAGTAAACAATATTACAAAGTTTGCACTAGCAAATAATCCTTTCCGATGTGACGGATGCAAGTTCCAGCAAATCTGGTGGAGGCATTATCAGCGAATTTCTGACATCAAAAGCGTTACATGTGTTCCAGAAGTTAACAAACAGAGAGAAGGAAATGCAGCACCCGGCGAGAGAAAAGTTCTCTCTTTTTACGAGCTAGTTAAGGACACTGTTTGTGTTGACGACCTGATAAGTTCTGAAATTAGACTGTTGATAATTTTACTAGGTATACTTACTCCTATAGTCATTTTTGCAATAGCATGTTGCACGAAGCAGCAAAAGAAGGAGAGAAGCAGTAGTAGGGAGGGGATTATGAGGCAGAAGAGTAAGGCTGCTGCAGATAACGCTACAAAGACGAGAACATTCAGGCCCCCGAGGTCTAAAGTCGTTGAACTGGGTTGCGAAATATTATGGACAACTAAGTTTTAAAATCACGATGCTAGGGATCAAAATGTAAATACGACAGAACGTAAACATTCTTTTCAAAAGCTGAAAAAAGGGTGAAAAGCTAAAATTAGGTAGCCATATTGATGTGCAAATAATAGTAACTTATTTAGCTGAATAAACTATACAGTGTAATTAAGCGTCTTTATCTTAGATAATAATATACGTGTTGTTACACAGATGAATGGATTTAATCTTTTATCTTTCTTTCTTTCTTTCATGTGTTCAATTTATCGCCAATAGCTATATAATATGTCACATTCAAGGAAATGAAAATTATTCAAAAGCTGAAAAAAGGGTGAAAAGCTAAAATTAGGTAGCCATACTGATGTGCAAATAATAGTAACTTATTTAACTGAATAAACTTTACAGTGTAATTAAACGTCTTTATCTTAGATAATATACGTGTGGTTACACAGATGAATGGATTTAATCTTTTATCTTTCTTTCTTTCTCTCATGTGTTCAATTTATCGCCAATAGCTATATAATATGTCACATTCAAGGAAATGAAAATTATTTTCAGAACAACAACGCGTTAGATACATTCTCAAGCCACAAAAAACTCCACGTCAACAGACATGCAAACAAGCACGTAGCCCCAAAATTATACCACACAAAACTTAAGCAAGTGAGTCCTAACCTAACCTACAATTAGTTATATTTTATGATTAACTTCCACAGTAAGCCAACAGCAAAATCAGGCCACCATACCACGACACAAATTGTGTTCATAAAATCATTATTCATACAAATATATACTTTCATGATGACTATGCGTGCAGACTGTTGATCAGTTCCTTAATCCAAAACAACAACAAAAAGAGATATTTTATGGAATAATATACAATATAAGACTACCTGCTTGCACCAAGATAACAGTACAGACTAGTATTTCTACTTGTATCAGGTTCTAGGTATTTATGATTTTGGTTTGGAAACTTTTCAAAATAAAATAATAATAATAAAATCACGTCTGTGGTTAGTTACTACGGTTTATAGTCAAGAAGTGGTAACATTTCTTTTGCATTTCCTTTTATGAATATATATCTTTCATTATGACTATGCGTGCAGACTGTTGATCAGTTCCTTAATCCAAAACAACAACAAGAAGAGATATTTTATGGAATAACATACAATATAAGACTTTACCTACTTGCACCCTTGCGTTTGCTTGCACCAAGATAACAGTACAGACTAGTATTTCCACCTGTATCAGGTTCTAGGTATTTATGATTTTGGTTTGGAAACTTTTCAAAATAAAATCACGTCTGTGGTTAGTTACTACGGTTTATAGTCAAGAAGTGGTAACATTTCTTTTGCATTTCCTTTTATGAATGTAAAATCTTCCGCGACGTATAAAGAACTATTCAAAACTATGAATCATGGCAACCGTAAATATATGCATCAATATGAACATGGCAATGCATGGCATGCAATGACATGATGATGAGAAGTATATAAGAAAGAGGAGCATTTGGTGACCAAACTCCGGTATATGTGGTGTGATGAATTCAACTTGTTGATGAATTTCATTTCATGCAGTCAAGTAGGATGAATCTTTGTACTTTGTACGTGTCTTTGTTTAGCAAAATTGTATTTCTTCGTGTAACCATATTGGTAAGTATGACGAATAATCAGTCTATCACGTCACAAGCAACTGAAAACGAAGAACTAACCGCTATTAAATAGCGCTATTTGCTGCTTACATTATATTTTATATACCCATGGACTATAATATACAAATACGTGAAATACGTACATAAGTACATAACGCAACGGTTGGGAATGAGTATAAGATAAGCATAAAAATATGCCCATGCTGCTAAGTCGATGTGTTTAGCAACTTGTTTGCTTCTTGTGCAACTTTTAGAATACATATTTACAAACAAAGTTTCAAGAAAGACATTCAGTCAGACAATACAACTAAGCAAATTGTTAATAGATGACATAAATTCATGCATTATATTCATTATCAAAATGTTGTTCAGCAAATTCCTGATAGAGTATCGATTCCCTCTACACGATGCGTACATACACATGGTATAACGCTGCGCAGCGCAGCCTGTGCTGTGCTTCAGAACTGAGGGCTAAAATCCCATGTGCATGTGATGTGATATTCTTTACGTCGCAATTCGCAAATCGCAATGTATTTAAGTAGTCGCCTTTGCCAATGGCTAACTACTTCAAATGACTACTATCAATGTGTACAATAGGTTTCCATAATATGATTTTTGTCCAACACGCCACCACAACTCAATATATTCGCATAACACTTACTTGTCTGCAGAATCTTCTTCGTGCACTCAAATTATTTTTGCTATTAAAGGAAAAATTTTGTATGCATAATATCATGTACTTATGTTAGTGGATCATTTACCTATTTACCACCTTTTTAACTTCAAGTGAAATACAAAAGGTAAAATATGAAAAATGAAAGTAGCCCAAATGACTTAAGATAATTGGATGGAACATGCAATAATTTAATACGTAAATCTATAATCCAACGGGGTTTACATTATTGTGATTACTACATGGATTTGATAGTGGTAGTAAATGTATATACTGCATGTTGTATAATGAATGACCGATTACGTGTTCTGACCACAATTCTCATTAAATGCTAAATGCTATCCGAAGAAAAGTTAGTTGCGTTTTCGAAAATATTGGGGTTTTACTTTGACTACTCTTTAAAATTTCCTTGTTAGGTTATAAGTATATAAGTTGCAGATTACAGTCGGCTAAAATTTAGAACTGAATTACGGATTCGAAATGCAATCCATGATCGACGGTGTGGTTCATTGTAATCCGGGAAGCTTTTTGTAAACTAAGCTGTAAGTGAAGTCTCGTGTGTATTATTCCAATTCCAAAAAGAGGTCATCAGCCCTCGATGTTCTGGGAGCTTAGCTGAGTTGAATGAATTTATGTATTTACTCTACTTACGCTGCGCTCGCTCTGGAAGATTTTGTAGATCTGCATGGCTGTGCATGTGGAAGATCTCTAAAAAAAAGGAGAAAAAAACAATGCATATTGCATACCATTCTCTCCAGAGAGAAGCAACGGAACGCACAATTTACTCACTCGTAAATTTTGTTTTTCTTTTGTTTAGAATTGTACAATTACTTATAGTTGGATTGGATTAATTAGAGTAGTACTGAATAAAACTCTTTGGCTTTGATATTTACTTGGTAAATACTAAATTAAAACGTAGTAATTATTTATGTAATTATGGATTTTGTTTTGCTCTAGCATCAGTTCACGCTTTTTATTCTGGAATCCAGAATCTGGATCCTTTCATTGTTTGTTGTATATCTCCGTGTTTATTGTTAGTTTGTTAACGTAGGTAATGATCGCTTTGGAATAACAGTCTCCGTGGTGATCCTACCTACCCCGATAGGTGGGTGTCCAGTATCTAGGAGTCCAGTCCTAGACTAGGACTACTGATATGAACTAACTAGGAAGTGAATGACTGTGAGGCAGTGATATTTTATGTACTGTATTACATTGGAAACGAATAACAAACTGCGTGTGATCCGCGCTTTGTGCATCTCCTCCTGGACTACTGGACGGCAGCTAGTAAATACTGCCAACCGCCAAAAATCCGACCTAGGGACGAGAATTTCGTCACGAGACCGATGGTATCTCAAGTGGTAAGTGTGCAACAATTATTATCTACAACTTACGGACTTGAAAGACTCAACAGCTTGTCGCATCATTTTGCAACCTAGTTTCCACGGGGTTTGAAATTGAAAATCAGTTATTTGGCTATTCTGTGAAAATGATAAAATATTCCCCATGAGCAGACTGAAGCAACTAAAAAGTTCGACGGTATGCCATACTAGCATGATAACTAATACTCAATTGAATGGTAAACAGTTGAACGACTGCGACTGTGTCAAGTGTCAGTAATACCGGTGCCATCCCGGTAAAGTAGCTGTAAAGTAATTTGGCTGCCGTCACACATTTGGTTCTGTGAAACACATGGTATAAATTTTGTACGGTTTCACGTTCCTGCCTCGGTAATAAATGTGCATGTAAATTTGCAATACTCAATATCTCATTCATTATTAGAGCCCACTTTCTATTTGTGTATTTCAGATATAAAGTCAGGTACTCTTCTGCTGCTCTCCAGTAGCGGTAAATTGCTTTCCTGAATTGCTGTATTTCTTGAAGTGGAACCCTTTAAAATTGACAATCAGTGGTCAACGGCGACGACAGTACTTAACAGCATACAGTAATGACAACATAACTAGTCAAGTCTGGTTGATCATTGAAACAGCCATGCTCAAATAGTGTTTTTGTTCTTAAAAGTATGTTATCCATTTGATGTTACCCAACCTGTTCTTTTTATATTGATACAGTTTACATTATTGAATTGCGTTAGCTAAATGTTTACTCCTAAATTTATTTGCTCCTGCCAGGTGTATACTTCAGGTCCAAGTAACATCAGCAGATTGTGAAAAACTCGTTGTTAATCACTAACCGTGGTCAACGTCAGGAGGATTTTCGCCTTATTGTGGCCATTATGCACAGAGCAATCAGTCGTGTTTTCCGTGGTCAATGTCGCAAATTTCGTGAAAACGATTGTCCAGTCGCAGCAGGCGAGGAGGTACGACGCAATAGTAGGGAGGAAGACAATAAAAATGGTTTTATTCCGCCAAAACATTGCTTGGAAGAAGCCGTCACATGGACTGCGGGATTAGTACTTGGCTACCAGCTGACCCACCGTCGGCGGCGACCTTTAGTGGAGGAATGCGCGGTAGTAGCAGCTTCGACTTCTGTTGTTTCAAATGTCAGAAACGGACTAAACTTAATTTCATCCTCCGAAGCAGCAGAAAAGTTTCACCCTTCCTGTCCATTTTCACTAGCGTCCAAAGTATTTTCACAGCCGATTTTCTCTGGACCCTCAACTGCGCTTAGTGTAGCCGGACGCAAAACAAGTAATACCTGCACTGTTATCTCTTCCATTGATGTTACGCCTTTCATTCATGACGATGCTCAAGATTCCGAGTTACCAGATCGGCTAAACACCCCAACAACTGTAGTGGAAGACGATGATATCGTATTCGCGTTTGACACTGAATCGTCCACTGATTCTTCAAAACTAATAGAAAATGAAGATTTAGTTGAAAGAAATCCGGCAGAGTATGGCGTTAAATTTGGAGCTGACCTCCTAAGCGGTTTAGGCGCATTTGAATTTCTACAAGCCGAGGCCAATGCCAAATCATCTGGAGGACTTTTATTGCCAAAATCACCAGAAAAGTCTTTGAGGAGCAATAATATTTCAAAAACAAAGACATCCCCTGGTAATTTGGGCAGTAGAAATTGTCCAGTTCATGCCATGGAATTAATGAAGAGGGGCGCAGAATTAGGAAGTGCTCGAGCCATGTACAATATTGGGGTAGCATATGAGCGTCTAAACGACCTACAAGTAGCGCGGGAGTATTATAAAAGAGCTGCTGATCTTGGTCATCCATTGGCAACCTATAATTGCGCGGTATTTACTTTAAATGACGGACATCTGACTGAAGGGTATGCTTTAATGAAGACTGCCTCCGAATTTGGTGTTTCAGAAGCTGAAGACTTTTTGAAGCCTACTGGGAGCTCTTTGGCTCATCAGGTTCAGGTTGGCAAAGTTTAAGGACACAAATTAGAGAACAAACTTATCTAGTTACAAAAAAAAATACAGGATGCAGTTCAACAGTTGTATCCTGTATATTTCTATGTTACTTGTATGCATTTTTCATCAACTGTGTTCTAATCAGGTAGACTTGCATTTTATAGTATAATGTAAGTTGTGTAAATACAGGTCATTTGTCTTGTCACTTTCTTGGTAATTTAGGCAGAACTATAGTTTAAATAAGTAGTACCTGTGTAAAATCAATATAAATCGAAGCTTAAAGACTTATTGTTATGTAGTTAAACAAAATTTCTCTGCAGTCATGCAAGCATTATAATGCTCATTTAAATACTTAATATGGTTTATTTGGTTAGACATTTGGGTTTTCACATATAATCCACAAAAGCCCGAAATATCATGAAAGCTCGAAATAAAAATCTCCTTGCATTTTTAGATGATCTCTTGACTTGTTAATTTTACGCGTATTAAAGTGTTCCGAATTGAATTACTTAGACTTGAAAAATATTATATGCTTACACAAACACAAGCAAAAATACTTGCATTTTATAGAGTTTATAGTCATATGAAGTCATTGTAATAATGTCATTATTGCCAACTGTAACAAAGCTGTTAAAATATAATTACATTAAATATAAGTTACTTAGTATTATCCTATTTTCATTGTAAATGTTATTTTATATTACTTTACGTTAGATAACCCTGTATTGTAGGCACAACATGTTTGTGGACTGTTATCGAAATTCTCGTGTCCAATCCCAGTGAACAGGGAATCTATACCATTAAAACATTCTAAATACGAATAAAACTTATTATTACTCATTATTTTTAGCCATAAAATGACCGATACTAACTTGCTACTGCATACATACATACAACTGAAAACAAAAACTTGATATTCTTAAAATCCGTAATACAATAATCACAATTTGCAAGACTCTGATTTTGGAGATCTAAGTATTCTGTACACTTTTATATAATTATATTTTTTTTAAAAATAATTAAATCGTTTGCCGCATAGGTTTAACAATTTTGAAATATGAAAGGTCAGCAAACTATATTTGTAAGAATAACAACTGTGTTTTGAGGGTTCCTCAAGGATGTTAGATAGATAGATAGACAAGTCTTTATTAAAGTGTTCGTGAGGTTATCAGACGCCAAAACAGCATTTGATTCGCAGACCTTAACACAAAAGAACTCCTAAGAGCTTAACAATCCAAAAAACAATATAATGTGTAACCATCAAA
>JAHZMZ010002884.1:0-10037 GCA_027743805.1 Lepidocyrtoides sp. E14 | reverse complement strand
TGAACCTAATTGATATAGGCACAATGTGCTTGAAACTATTTATTATCAAAGTTCAACAAATTTATTTAGTGAAAGAAAAATAACAAACATGAATCGTTAAACAACTGTATTTAAACAGAACTAACGAATCAGGGTACCTACTTATAAGTTATAATTTCTACGAATATAAGTTAAATTTGATTGCGTTATGTGATTGATTCCCATTTACCATAGTATGTCCGTTCAATGAGATAAATTGCAACTCATGACGTTCTACTCATTCATAATATTCATTGTACATGTGCAATCTGAATTAATATTTTCATCATCGGGCTCTACAGTTTCGGTTACCCGATGGAAGCCCAAACGTGGTGCTCCGCAGTAAATGAAGCCCGAACCTTATACTGAATTCAAAAGACCGCCCGAAGCCCGTTCGGTCTCGGGCGGGCTTCGGGTATTGTGCAACCCTCTGCCTCACAATTCACATACTATTGAACTTACGGACGGACGCAAGCCAACTTACTGAACATCAACGTTTCGGCACCGGCAGTCAAAATGCATGCTGGAATTAAATCCATATATACTATGCACAATTTGCTGAAGCAAATGTTTTTCGTATTTTTATTCAAGTAAATACATACATACAAAATCTTTAGATTGTACTGGCTAAATTACAGATTAGACTGATTAGCCGACTTCCATTTTCACTCCATCAGCTTCTTGAACTTTAGGTACTTTCTTCTTAGCTTGCAATTTGGTATTCTTTAATGTATCTATTCTCTCCGACAACACTTTATTGACATCCATTCCTACTTTGGCCGCCATCTGTAAGTTAGTTGGAAAACTGACGTATTTAGATAAATAGTAGAAGAGGAAAGACTATAATTTATTTATGTTATCCAATACAAAATACCTGAACAGAGGCAGCAATAGACCTGACTTGGTAGCAAGCTTTTCCCAACTTGTCAACGGAAGTAATGGTTCCATCAGGTGCTACTCCAATTGCGAGCTTTCCTTTTGAGCATGATTCTTCTTCCGATGTAGCATCTACTACGAAATATCTGCCAACCCTTGGTAGAGTTACAATTACTGGTGCCTGAGAAACGTCCAGGTAGTCGAATTGATATTCATCCATTGTGAACACTGGCAAGGGCTTCCCTAGGTCATAACGGGTTCCACAAGCTCTTGGAATTTCACAAGTGCCAAGACATGCCTTTACGCCCATTGCAATTACGTCAAGTAGGTTTCCTCCGCATTGCAATACCTGCATATTATTTCAAATTTATATTTTTGATTTTAACAAAAAGTTCCATACTGATGTTTCAAAACACCCTACACAGTACTAAATGCTTAAAAAAATCGATCATGTTAATTACCAGGATGTCAACGTCGATAATGTAGCAAAACCGCTCAGGCACGATGCATAGGGATTTTAAGTTGATACTAGTGGATTTTGCATAAGCTGATGATAATATCCGGCAAATGGTCTCCGCCAGCTCATCACCTCCACGGCCTTCGAAATCAGGTGATGCTGTCGGTGAACTGTTAGTACACAACAGAGAAGAAGAGGATCAATGTGCTGGTGGCTTTAGTTAGTAGTTTTGTTTGTTACTTATGATTTTATTTAACACCATACCAATCCACTAAAAATTTGATGACTCCTTGATTGGGTCGATTTGGTGATGGTGTACCTAAGTCAACTTTGGCAGCTACGATTACATCTGTCTCTGCCAATCTTATTCTTATAGAGCCATGTGAATTTGTCACCGTGTTGACTTCAATGTCACCAGAACGGTAGTCCAGTCGTGATCTTCCATCTACACGAATATCTTGCTATCATAAGTACACAACAATTTAAAATTACTAAAGTAAACTTGTATAGTTACGCCATACGCAGATTATACGCTTTATAATATGAACCAGAAACTTACTGCAACGCCAAGAACGAGATAATATTTTTCCTCTTCGCTTAGACGTACTTCAGCCATGTCGACTTCGTCAACCTGACTGTGAGTGGTGAGTTCAGTTGATAAGCGTCGTCACAATGTTTGTCAACATGTAAATATCGAGTCCTCAAACAGCTATATTCACGAATTCTGTATACTGCATACTAAAAGCCGTAACTACTAATAAAATTTTTAATTGTTAGTCATGTCTCTCTCTACTCTCTACTGACATTGTGCTGATTGATGGATATGGATGACTTCCTTAAAAATTGAGGAATATTTAAAAAGATATCTTTTTAGAAATAAAAAGTTAACCGTTAACACTCGTAGTATTTCTATTTATTCATCTTAAAAAGATATCTGAAAAGCGAAAACAATAAGAAAGAAGTGAAGAGACTGATTTTTTTAGAGGACCTTCGGATCGTGTACAGTGTAAGGGACGCGTGTCAATGAATTTGAAAGAACAAAATACGAACTGAACTACACACTTGTAACTTGCTAAAAACAAAATACTTACTCTCGGCTTCACTTATTTTTATTTCTGTCTGCATTAAATGAAAAATTAATTCAAATACGACATTTTCTTCATAAACTCACTCAAATTATAACATTCTGCGTGCAAGAGGAGAATGAAGTAAACATCCAACCAAAGAGCATTTGAGATTCAACAACACTTCCCGGTAGCAACTTTTCTTTATGTTATGCACGTGTATTTGTTGTTTACGTTTTGCTTACGACGGTTTTGCTGCGACACATCATAAATTTGCAAAGGCTTTGCAAAGTCTGCTCTTAACAACACATACTAAATATTATAAAGCTTTGCAATAATTGATAATATTCAACAATAAAATCGTTAAATTTTTTACAGAATATCTGTAATTGTAATATCATGAATATTGAAGGAAATTCCTATTCCCACAACACAACGTATAGGTGCAGGTGGAGAAAATTTTCTCATCAGATTGACTAGAAGCTGTCATGCTGCATGTCAAACATGGCACATTTTAAAAATCCAATGCAGATCGCAAGACTCGCAAATTCTACATGAATTCTAAATACATATATTAGCTGTCATGATTCATGAATTTTTCCACATTTTTATTATTATTTTGACAAACAAAGCTTTATCATTAAGTGGATGTGCTGTTTGGTGTAATGTCTTTGTCTAAGTGTTCAGATGTACGTTTTTTAATGGAAAAGAGCATATTAGAGTTTCCCCCAACGTAAGAAGTGCAGTGGCAGTAGGATGGATGATGGATTCCCGATTCCCCATCATGGAAGCTGTTGTAAGAAGAAAAAGTCGTAAGGTGTCCTCCACACAACCACTGGTAACTAGTGGAAAAGTTGTATATATTTGTTAACTATCGAAAGCGATGAAATCGCAGATGAGATAGTTATTGATATCACTGTCCTGTCTGTCTGTGTTCACGTCAGTTCACGATAACTCAAAAACTTCTTGACGGATCAACACCAGGTACACATGTATGTCAGGTCAATACCTTTTATGGGATTTATTTTCAGAAAAATCCGCCAACGCTAATCGGTGGTGACGGTTAATGGTTCCAAAAAAATATTTTTTCGATATGTCATGTGACATATCATTGAAACGCTCTCTAAACACTGAGTTGAACTGTACCATGCACCGTTTTACATGTCGCGAGGGCTTTTATTTTTTAACATCTGAACGGCATTGAACTCGTCTAGTTTTCACTATAAAACACTCTAAGTTTTAATGGCTTTTCTTAACATCGTTACATCAACGCTTTCGGTAGTTTCTTCTCTGGCTTTACACAAGTCGTTGTTGATCATGCAGGCAAAAGTGTCTGCAAAAAAATGTAGACATTTTATACGGAGGTTGGTCCGTCTTTTCTAGGAGCTTGGTAGACAGGGTAATTTTATCAATGTCAAAGTCAAGCATTCAAGCATTGAACTGGAATGATCAGCTAATCGGTTGCCGAAAACCGAATTTGAAAATTCGAAACCATGCTCGAGTTATTGTGGAAACTGACGGACAGAGGAAAGAAGTCTGTGAGTATAGTATTCTTCAAGACGAGTTTCCTTCAGACGCATTTACGATTAGTTCGTTGTACAATAACATAAAAGGAAATTGAGGTCTGGGGCGGATGTAGTGGTTCCAAATTGTGAACACAACCTTCACCAATGAAATTCTTAGGCAAATGCCTACTAAAATATCACAAATAGTCCTATAGAGACTTGTATTTTGTTCAAATAGTGCTACTATCATACAGTTAGTTAACATATACTATATGTACATACCTACATATATGCAGATAGTTGTAACAAAAATACCGAATAAGCATAAACTAGTTTAACGTATTTGTAACCGCAATATGCAAAAAATGACTCTTCACTATGTACAATGTATGTATATTACAGAAAGTTCTATCGATGCTTTCAAACTTTCAAATTAATCCAAGTTGACTTGCTCAAGTGCAATCCAACTTATTGTACATACTTTTTTACTAGACATTTGAAAGGTTTTACATTTTCAACTGGAGTACCGGAGTAATTAAAGAGTCCAGGTTTGAAATCGTTGAAACTTTCATTTAATTAAAACTTGATTTTGTTCTAAAAAATGAAACTACACAGCGGTTTTCGAAATTTCCTTCTTAATCGTATATGTACTCCCGCTTCTATAAGAGAAGGAGTCCGTATGATTGCTGTATTAGAAGTGGTAAGTTTACAAATTTGACAAAAGAACCAAATAAATCAAATTGTTAAAACTTGAAATGGAACCATGCTCGCTACTATTTACATGGAATATTAACAAGAACAATTGCATTCGAAATTGAAGCAACACACCAATGTTGTCTGTGCTTGTAAATTCTCCTTCTTTGGTTTAGATTTTTGCTGTGGGATTTATGAGTCATGGAAGTTACCTGTGTGCTACCAGACTCTCGTCTGAAGATAGTGAGTTTACCCTATGCACTTTTCATAAGCATTCTAATTACAAGTTTAAAAATAAATTTAAAAATTCTCAGGTATTTATGGAATTCTATATTTATTCTGTGGTTTGTCCTATTGGACACTGACATGGTTTTTATGGATGACATCTGATAAAGTAAGAATTAAATAGAAAAGAATAAAGTAAAGTAAAGTAACATATTAGTGTTCGGCCCCAAATGATTTTGATTTCCCATATGCGGTATATTTATGATCATGTTCATGAATTATACTAGCCTACACTTCTTCGTTGTCAAATTTGGATATCAAGTTCTGTGGTGACCCTATTTTCAATTATTGTTCTGACGGTGACTCGGAATGCCCTAAGATCCAAACCAATTTGGTCTGCAAATATTTGGATTTTATGTGGAATATTTCTGCAACTTTACATGATATCCGTGGTATGGGCCTTCATGCTAAATTTTCAAGATAATAATTTGGCTAAAAAGGATCAACGCCAAGGCATTAATCATTCCAAGGCTGAAAATGGACTGACTACTGTAGCTCCTGCCGTTGATGATGACATTACAAAACATTCTGTCGTTAAAGATGGAAATATGGACGCAATACCAATCTGAAGTTAAATTTCATGAACTTTACGTTTATGAGAGTCATTACTCATAGGAAATACTTTATTAATTACAAATGTCAAGCTCTGGCATCATTATTTTCTCAGATTTAAATACATTGCATTATCGGAAAATAAAAAAATAACATGTATTCTGATAATCTTTAATTTCCCATGTTATTTCCACATAAGCGCATGCATATGTGTGTTTAAAGTTTCTGTTTCACCTTTGTTCTTACTGGAATCAATAAGATTCATCATTAAAACACGCATTATAATGACCTTTCTCATTTTAGATCAGAACATATATCGAACATGTCATCTCCCTAAATGCACTAAAGAGAGGAATTTTTCTAACCAAGCAACTTTTCTTTTGCATTGCCAGTTGTGCAGAAAGCAAACATATCCTTCTTTTATGGATGGGAGTCGGGAATGTAAGGGTGAAGGCTAAACAGTGCAACAGAACAGAATGGAGACAGATGACTTGCATAACATAGCTGCAACAAAAATGTTGCATTGTACGATATTTATGTCAGCATCCTTTAGTGATTAATTGAAAAGTAAATTTTTTAGTACATTTAGAAAGAAATACTAAATATATTCCTCATCATCACGACGTGACACCACCACAACCAGAAAGTATAAAGGTAACTCTGATTATCTGTTTATAAAATGTCGTCTTCTACGCCAACCTCCGCCAAAACACACCGATATTTGTGCAAAAGATGCAAAAAACGGTTTAAAACGAAGGGAGGGCTAAACTTGCATCTGAAACAGCATTACCCTGAAAAATATTTATTGAAGGTAATCATCATTTTTTATGCAAAAGTAAAAACTAAAGTATGTGAAAAACTCAAAATCATGTTGTTACTATTATACTACTGCCACTACAATCATTTCTTGATGTTGCTAGTGTCGTGACTGCGACTTTGTCACCTTTCAAAAAGGCAACCTTGCAAAGCATACAAAAATTATTCATCACAAGGACATTGATGGTCATCCCGTTTACGAAAACATCAAATGTACTGAATGCGATTATATTTGTTTTACTGAAGAGCAGTTAAAGAATCATATATTACGGAAGCACACAAGCCAGGAGCAGGCCCCGTTTAAATGTATTCACTGTGAGTATGGTACAGTGGAGAAAGCTGCCTTGCAGAAACACTCTCGAATCTGCCATTCCAATATTCGTCCTTTTCCTTGTGAATTTTGTGAAATGAGGTAAATATGCCTCTATATGGACCATTGTACTTCTTTTTTATCTTTAAATCACAATTTTCATATTTTTTATTCTTTTAAAGGTTTACTAACTCAAGCGCATTGGCCAGACATCACAGGTCGCACGAGGGAGCAAAACCTTACCAGTGTTACTTGTGTCCGTCTAGTTATGCGGACAGAAAACGTTTACAAGACCATTTAATGAAGCACTCAAATGAAAAACCATTTTCTTGTGATTCATGTAATTATTCCACAAATCGAAAGGATAATCTCAAAACGCATGTCAAACGAAACCATATGCCTCCAGAAAATGGTCCCATATTAATTCTCTGATTAACAGTAAATGTCAATAAATTATTAACATGTCTAGGTCTAGGTTGTAGTCAGTTATTTATTCGTTGGTGATGTGTTGATTATTCAAGGTCACTACACTTAATGCAGAAGAATTGTACTCATCTTACTAATTTTCACAAATTATTTAAAGTTTGACTGCTGGTGATCATATCGTATTTGATTTTTTAAATTTTGATAAAATATTATCTTTCTTATTGCTTTATTTTTTCATAGATGAACAAATATGACTAAAAATGACTTTCCAATAAATTCTGAATGTTTGTTGGCTGTCTTCTCTTTAAATTGTACGTTGATCCCATCAGGTATCAGGTTCACATAGTGTAGCACAGTGTAAATAAAGCTAATTTGCCACACTTCTTTCCAAAAATAATGCTGTCCTTTGTAACGAATTCTTTTCTACCTGTTAAAAGTTAGAAATCCAACATACCAATACACTGACTGAACATCATGCTCACGCATAACTTTAACTTTCACGAAAATTGAAAATCATAAAAAAACTCTCGTTCATTAACCCATCCAAAACCATGAATATATAAAAAATATAAACAATGATAATTTTGCTGCTTTTCACATTATTCAAAGAGGTTCACAATTCCAAGAATGTCGACAGTGCACTTAATAATAATTGTGTAACAATTGGCACGTCAAATAAGATCAGAAAACATGAGCTGAACATGATGATGATAACACAAAGCAGTACAAAAATGCTCGAATTCTTATCGCGATAATAAAGTTTTATTTGAAAGTACTACTATGATGTATAAAAAAATTACTCATTCCATCATTCATTCCATTCACTTACTACAGTAAGATGGTCGAATTATTCATATTAATGCTTGCAATTTGCTACTTGTCCTTTTTAGTAAAAGATATGATATACGTTTCAAATTTTTAAGTATGGACAAAGTTGACATACCTAATTTTAATTTAAAATGTTTAATTTTTAAGATATTGTTTTTGGATTACACATTATTTTTAGATTTTTTACAAAACATTTAAAACAATTACAACATTGTAGCGAACATGAGTATGTACAGGATGATTAAATATATAAAATACACGTGAGAGATACGAATTTGCGTGCGCAAGCATTATTAATGTCAGTCATGCATGCAATTTTTTTATAATGCTAATACACTAACTTTATACTATAAAAACACTCCAAAAACACCTAGTGATATTTTTTAATTTGATCATGTGTCTCCTCCTTAATGGTGTAGATGGGATATTTCTTTTTGAATGATTCATACTTGATCTCATTTTGCAAATTTGCAATGGCTGCCATCCAATTGAAGGAACCAGACGAGCCTGATGAGGATGAACTTGTTGATGAAGATGGCTGAGAGCCAGCAGATGTGGGCCCATAAGTTCCGAAAGCAGCACTCATTTTTACGTCAGTTTCGAATTGCTGAAGAATTTGCTTTGCCTGTTTTATGCAAAAATATTTACTTGTTTCACTCGCTTCCTCGTAATATTTTTTTTCTCTCTGTTTTTTATATCTTCCCGAATCCGAAAGACTATCTGTAAAACAAATAAACAAATGAGTCAAGGGTTGCTTAAAAATAGAAGTACATAAGTAACGTACTGTTTTTAAGTATGAAATGCACATTTTGAGTCGGAATTATTGCTTCAAACAATTTTTAGAGATTTGCGAGTGATTCGTATGTATAACTGTTTAAAAATGTTTGTTTTAAAATTTATGATGTGTCTGTCATGGTCAGTGGCAAGGGCGTTATAATATTAACACAGAAATGCTAAAAAAGCGGAGAGAACTACATATGCATGACTTTTGACTTTGTGTTAAAATTGAACGAGGACATTATACACTGATACTTTAAGCCATGAAGTGCCATAAGTTTTCATAAAACAGATGGACTATCAGTTCTCACATGCTAGAAAAAGTAAATCTTCTCATCTCTAAAAAAAAGTCCATTGTTTCCTTACGAGTTTGGAACTATGAAACCCTTCAACTTGATAGTCTTAAATTAGCTTTGTTTTGGCAATCCATAATTTAAATATATCTTGAAAATTCTGTTGCAATTGAGGTTAAAAGTGGAGTTGCTCTGATCGGTCAACTATAAAGAATTATGGAGCCGTCTTATCAAGAAACTGATGAACTTGTAAATATTATGCACATGTTTGTATGAAAGAGCGACAATCTTAAATCTTTATCAATAATTTTTATGACTTTTTGTGAGACTTTTTGATAACATGCAATCATGATAATGTGATGATAAAGATGAGTACATAGTACATACCAACTGCCAACTACCAACATAGCCTTATCATGCCCTATCATTCAGCTAGTTCAAATAACAGGAGAAATATTAAGTACAGTATTAATTGGTACATATACTTTTTTCAATGTTTGCGCAGCATACTACTACTACTAACTAGTGTACCTAATAAGTGATCCTTTAAATATTAAATATATAGATGTGCGGAAGTAAAAGAGATTGTGATGGTGCATTCGCAGTGTAAGTAGCCAGTAGTATGCCGTGGTGGCTGCCAAGTAAGCTAGTGGCTCTTGCTAGTTAAATAACTTCATGTAATGCTTTCTGTTTAAGTTCAGTTGTAAATATTTTGCAGAAAGCACAGCAATCACACACACACGACGTTTCTGTTTGTCGTGCGAGCAAAAAGCCTAGAGGCTAAGTTGAATAATCCAGGTGGGCAAGCAAAAAGGGATTAAATTATGATCACAGTTAGCAATTAATAATAAAATATTATAGCTCTGACTTGATTGGATCCTGGGCCTTGGACGATGCCTACTGCCGAGAAAAATGAATGACGGACTTTTTTTGTAATAATTTATTTTTTAGGCAGTTTGTGTTTTTTGCTTAACATAGAATGCGGGATACAATACAAACGTATCTAAGTGGGTTATAAATATGATGACAAAAAACTTGATCCTTTTATATTTGTATTTTTTATCCCATTTAATCTTTGATCGTTGTTTTGCTACATGTGTAACAATAAAATTTGTAATTTGTATCACCTCATTAAAA